>JAJQOW010001304.1:0-54979 GCA_037975125.1 Latrodectus hesperus | reverse complement strand
TCAAGCTCCTGTTTTCAAAGAAAAAGTTGTCCCTAACTCTATGGGGCGAAATTGAAAACACAAAGTCAAAATTTGTTTCTTATGGCAATAAACACACTAATATAGATGGTGTAAAATATTATAATTTCAGATGCCACCGTTCAGGAAATTTTAATTCCGAAAGTAAAGGTTTACGTCATTTAAAAATCCATGGCAGCAATAAAATAAATGCATGCTGCCCAGCTGGAAAAAAAGTAACAGAATACGCAGATGGCAAATGTGCAGTATCGTATCAGCAAGTACATATTGGGCACCAAAATGATTTAGGTCACTTATTTTTAACTGCAGATGAAAGAAAAAATATAGCCTCAAAAATAGCAGCAAAAATTACCCTAGATAATATTTTAGATGAAATAATAAATTCTATAACAGATGCTGGTGTTGAGAGGGTTCACATTTACTAACAAAAAAGATTTACCTAACATTGAAAAGTCTTTCAATTTGTCTTCTGATTCTGTGAAGCATGAAAATGAAGGAGTCAGAGATATGTGGGTCGGTGAAATGCAAAATTCGGAAAACCCATGCATTTATTTTATAAAACCCAGGGAGACACTTGTACATAATATTTACTTCTAAAAGAAAATGATTTTTTTATTCTTTTGACAGAAGCACAAGGAGAGATACTGAAAAAATTTAGTTCCGACTGCATATGTATTGATAGTACACATAGGGTAAATGGATATGTATTTGAACTTATAACCTTATTAACAATTGATGATTTGCGCCAAGGATTCCCATGGGCATTTTTATGTACATAAATACATTCCATACACTAACAGAGGCAGCAATAAATTACTTAAAGAAGACCCTGACACCATAGATACTCAGATGCAAAATAGAAAAGAAAACTAACCGAAACTTCTGCAACAACTTCACAGAATGAAGACAATGCAATTTTAAACATTATAATAAATCATAAAAATTCCACCCACAGTCCCAATGAATAATCTTAATGCAATGATTTTAATGTGCAAAAACATTTAATCTTATTCACTATTTGTTATTCATCCTATCAAGTTAAAAATTCTTAATAAGACATTTTATAAAAACAAGTATGAGAGTATAAAATAATATATTTAAAAAAGCTCAATAAATTAAGAGTAAAAGTGACTTTTAGTAAAAATAACTTGTTTTAATTAATTAGTAAAAGCATTTTCCAGAATTTAAAAATTTTTATCAAATGAAGAAATACATCTTTTTACTTGAAACTTCTGAGACTCATTTTATCATTAAAAGTAAGAGACTAGAGTGATAAAAATCCCTTTTTTGTATTCATTTTTACAATTATTCCTTTCCTTTATATTTTAAGATCACATTTTTAAATGAATATTCTAAAGTGACTTGAATCTGTATTTCGGATTATTACTATTTTATTATGGGCTTATATTTTAAAAATTTACAAGAATATAAGTATTTTTTAAAGACAATCTTAAATTCTATATTATATACAGTGAAAACATAAAACAAATAACATCCAAAAGAAAATTGTTTCTTTCAAACATAATTTGCACAGTCATGGCAAATTTTTTATGCCAAAGCTGAGTATTTTTTTTTTTTGCATCAAAATTTATGTACATGTATTTGAATTGTGTGCATAGATTTCATGTAATCATCTGAATCATTTCTTGAAAAAAATTGATTTTGCACACTCCATAAAGCTTTCACTGAAAACTAAAATTGTCTGAACTAAGAGCTTTCAAGTAAAGTTACTCATATGCATGATACTTGCACTAAAATATCATTTCCCTGGATATTGGCCAAATGATACTAATTTTCTCGTTGATTGGCAAATTAGTGTTATTCAGACAAATGACTTTAAATTACACGAATAACAAATGCTAACACAAAAAATTTATATCTTTAGCAACTGATCAATCTTACTAAACAAAAACATCCTTTTCTGTCAAGGACAAATATTACTTGTTTCCACCATATAACGATTGAGAGACAAAATGATAAAATGTTAATTTTACTCAAAGTGTTTTGATTGAGGTATAAAATGCACTTATAATATTAGTTAAATCATTTATATTCAAATAAATTATTTATAGTTTTTATCTAAATAACTAAAGCAGTATCTTAGTTAAAATAGTCTTTTGAAAATATTGATAATTCAATGAGAAAAAAATCATAGAATGAAATAAAATGTAAGAATGAAATTAATTTTCTACTGAATTGCTTTA
The DNA here is from genome assembly GCA_037975125.1 of Latrodectus hesperus. Classification (NCBI taxonomy): domain Eukaryota; kingdom Metazoa; phylum Arthropoda; class Arachnida; order Araneae; family Theridiidae; genus Latrodectus; species Latrodectus hesperus. Next base: position 52,757 of record JAJQOW010001304.1, on the reverse strand, counting down.
AGTTAAATAATGAAGAGATTGCCATTAAATTTACCTGTTTATTCATTTTTTTAAATTTATAATTAATTCTGGCATACATTCCCAGCATTAAAATTGCTCTACATGGAGTACAAATGGAACCATATATATATTTTAAAATAAATATTAGACACATTTGCATCTATAAATTACGTATTTAGTAACTAAATGCAGAGTATTTTTCTTATAATTTTTAATCATCATTTAGCTTGACAAATTGCAAATTTTATGTTCAATTCTGATATTTTATAAGGATACTATTGTATTAAAGTTAAATATTAGTTTTAAATTTACTCCCACCATTTAAATATGGAAATGAGTTCATAATTTTCCTTTTTATTAAATAAAAAATTATGTTTTTGATGAAAAAAATCTTGAATTATCTTTTTTATATTAGTTATAAATTTTATCATGTAAATTTTAACATTTTTCTAACAGTTATGCAGCATACATTAATTAGAATACTAAACTATTCCTTTTTATGTAATTGTAATAAATGGATCGTTCGGTGAAATGCACAGCAAAAAGTTTGCTATTCAAATAGCTTTAAAAAAAGAGACTCGCCAAATCAGTCTTTTATAATTTATTTCAAAAATCACCATTATATAATAACTAATACATTCAATTACAATCATATCAATAATAAGTAGAAAAATATAAGAAATCTCTTATTGATCAGTATAAGTTATCAATTACAGTTGAATATCTCATAAATGTATATTTATTAATTATTTAAAATTTTCCACTTAGTTAATAATTTATTAAAACAAAGATGCAATGATTACCGAACAGAAACAAGTGGCATTTGATCCCTTTCTGCATGCCAAATTCCTTGACATAAACACGCTGCGCTTCAAGCTGCGCAGTTGACCAAGGAGGAATAGGAGGAAATTAGTATCTGAGGGGCTAGACGCTTGTCTGTTTGTCCCCTCTCGCCTCAGGGTATTCCTTCCTGGAACTGTATGTCTGTAAATCTCAGGGGTGAGGAAAAAGTACGGCTGGCTCAAATGTTTCTCAAATTTAACACCGGAAATGTCCGTTGTGGGCTTAGTCAACCAATGAGAGAGAAAAAGCTCTACACGGAGATTGTGAGAAGAAATATCATTTTATTTACTTTTAGAGAGTTCAACAGAAAAGTTATACCGATGCACAAAAAAATTGAACAATTTTGTTAATATTATTCATTAAATGATCAAAACTTAATATTAATGCTTAAATTAAATTAAAAATATAATATATACTTATATTATTTTTCTTGATATAATTTCAATTTGCTTTGATTTTACGAGATTTGATTTTTAAATTGGTTTTATATATGAGAAAGCGAATCAGTTGCACTTCTCTCTAAGTACTTCACTTGTATAAATATTTTCAAATGAACACAAATGTCGAATTTCTCATTTCTTTAAAAAATAAATAAAATAACGTGGTTTATTTATTAACTTTGCAATAACATTTATTCCTTTATAAAATATTTCGACACAAAATCTACGGAAAATTCCATATATTTCGCTTATAATTTCTATCAATGATTTTTGTTGGAATGGAAAGTCTACCTCTCTATTTGGATTGATCAGGCATTTCGACATTGTTTCTTGATATATTTCTAAGCAAACTTTAAAAACAATATAACCTATTACATAATCCGCACTTTTGAGTTCAAATATGGCGATATCATCATTCGTATCTGAAGAAATGAATTCACCTCAAGAAAAATAGAGCCTTTAATTTTTAAGAATTAAGTAATCTTCATTTGGGAATAAGCAAATGTATAATTTTTATTTATATATTTATTTTTAGCCTCTTAACAAATTAAAAGAGAATGTGCTTCTCAATAAAATCATATAAACATTAAAAAATGTTCTGAATATTTCATAAGTCGAAATGTCGTAAAATAGTTTAGGGTCTTACATTTCATCTAAATTCAATGTACATACCATTTCCAAATTTCTTAAATTTTCTTCATAAATAATCATCTTAAATTTTCTTTCTGTAACAAAATTTTAGAACTCTAGGTATCCAACATCAGACCTCCAAGCAATTTTTTTTATTAACTCTGAGTGAATTTATACTCATTTTAACTCGCTTTAACTCATAAAATTTTGAAGATAATGATCTTATAATGTGTTCGTTTTAAAAGTATCAAGTGACAATTTAGATATACATTTTTCTTTTTTTAGGTATATAAGTATATAAATAAATTATTCTTCTCCATCACCTTCAAATTTGTATTTTTCCAATTAAAGTATACAAATATATATATATATATATATATATATATATATATATATATATATTTGTATTTTTCCAATTAAAGTATACAAATATATATATATATATATATATATATATATATATATATATATATATATATATATATATATTATATATATATATATGCATATATATGTATATATATATATGTATGTATATATGTATGTATATATATATATATATATATATATATATATATATATATATATATATATATATATATATATATATATATATATATATATATATATATATATATAATTATTTTTAATTTTTGTGCTTCATTTAAAAGTGTTTTCTTCATTTGATTTTAATTTCTTAATCGTTTTCGCACTTGAACTAAAAATTATTTTAGAGGATTTCAAACCATTTTCAGCATATAATTAATCTACTTTTTATAATTTTTCAGTACTGTTATTTATCAAAATATCTGGAAATTTGAAAATACAGTTCGTAAGATTTTTCCCATTTATATATATATATATATATATATATATATATATATATATATATATATATATATATATATATATATATATATATATATAAGCATATTGCAAGGCAAACTGAATGAGAAAAGAGCAAAGCAATCCTAGTTGATTCCTAAAGACGTTACATTACTACTCTGAAGTCAAGCTGGGAAAGTGTATGCGTGATGAGCCAACTTTTCTCTTTTTCATGGCTGTAAGTAAATCCCGTTTTATTTGGTAGTTGAATTCTATCTCTGTTCGTATGCAGGAAACGAAAAAAGGCAGTTCAGCCATCACTTTTATTCTGATCCTTTTCTAATTTTCGAAAATAATAAGTACTCTGGTACTAAGATCAATAATGAAATTTTATAATTTTTGTAAAAAGCATTTTCGCATCCCATTAATTCCTTTTTGAAGTGATTTCGTCATTATTTTTTTTCGTCATAAAATATATTTTATAACATCAACAAAGGAAAATGTTTTATACCACATATTTTGCATTTTTATTATTTGCTGGTATTAACTTTACTTTTCCATAAAAATATTATAAGTTTATTAACAAAAGTAGCTAAATAAAGATAATAATTTTCTAAACTTCCACTTGTATATGCTGTAAATAAAATGTACAAGGCAACAAATAAAAACTGGTGTCAAAGTCTTTTATGAGTGTTTCAGAACAAGATTTTTGGACAGCACTTGATGGATTTCCTCCCCCGTGGAGCAGCGCACCCTCATGTTGCCAGTCTAGCTGGCACAAGACAATATTTCTTCCCTCTTTCGAGCGAATCATTTTCTTCCGATCAAATTTCCTTCTGGCAGTGGTGAGAGATTCCGGCTTTTTGTGCCTGAAAGTTATAAAATTTGAATGTAGCCAGGGCGGAAGTGTTGTGCTCCGGACAACCACATGTAGTTCCAAGATCTCCCTAGCCCATCACAAGGTCCTGCAATTTATATCCAAGCTTTCCCCCAACATCCAGAATTCCATATGCAAGCAATAACGGTAACGTTATAATATATAAAATACTATGTTAAATTTTTTTGCTGTTGATATTTCACACTTCATTGCTGAAGAAGGATGCTTTATAGATATTTGACTTACCATGGATATTTAAAAAAATAAAACTGGACTGGTAGATTAAAAGTAAACCAAATTTTTAGGTCTATTCTTGTAATAGAGTAGATTAATAAATGCAATATAAAATGCTAATGATAATCTAAGTAATTAATAAAAAACTCTTGTTTTGTGAAAGAATATCTGAAGCTACAGATGTTATAAAACTTTTAGAAAGTAAATTTATGAAAAATCACTAGATTGTTGGTAGATATCAGATTTTATTAATAAAAAATAGAATAAATCTTGAGCAAAATTATAATAGAATATGGAGGTTTAAAAAAATACTTGACTTCCAAATGTCGCATTTAAAGATTTTTTTTAAATAAATTTTTCCGATTGTCCTATCGATTCCATACGCAATATCCGCCGAACCATTGGATATCAGTAATATAAAATTCGTAGGAAGTGTGATATTATATGTAATGCATGTCAAATTTTTGATTTTTAGAATACTAAAAATGTATGCAATGACTCATAACACATGCATTTTTTAAATACTAAAATATATCTTGAAAGATTTAATTTTGGTGCATTGATGTCATCTTTGAATTAATAAAAGTGATATTTTCGATAGTCTGAAATCTTCTGTAACACATTTGTTCAAGAGTGTGTTTCCCTATTTCCTGCACTTTACAAGTTTCATATTAACTAATAAGAGGGGTATTCTTCCTAAAATTCGAGCCACTTTTGAACACCTGTGATCGAAACTACTGTCCGAGGAGAGAAAATTCAAACCTTAAGGCAGAAAAAATGCTTGAAAATTAATTTTCGATTCTGGGATAACAATATAGAATAGTAAGCAGTAACAAATAGTAAGTATCCTTCAAACAAAAAATGCAATTGTATCCATAACTATAGCTTATTTAAGATTAGTGCTAAACTGCTTATATCATTGTTCATCATATACAAATATTTAGAAAAAAAAGAAAAAAATATATATAGCGAATATCTTTATAACTTTTCAAACACTAGCATAAGTTTAACCAATTTGCTGTGTGACGGTAAAAATTGGGCGAAAATGTTGCCATTGAATTTTATAGGTCAAAGATAAAGAAAGCTTCGATGTAATCATAACTATATTCAACAGTACACATTTAATGACTTATTTTAATAAAAAAATTTTCTTACTAAAGTAATTTATTTGAGGTTTCATAATTTTTAAGCAACAAATTATAAATTTAAAAAAAAACTATTTTTTATTTTCAGAGTATGCACCACTCTCAGATTAAACATGAAATTTCAATTTCAAAAATGAATCATTGAAAATTGAAAGTTCAGAACTACACATTTCCTTTAGTGGTTTGTTGTTGTTACTAATGACACTTGGACACGCCAAGCTCGCTATGCCTTGTCTATGCGAATTTAAGTCAATTGGGGCCGACCAACTTGTCTAGTGGTCAGCGTGCCTGACTACGGATGAGGAGGTCCTGTGTTCAAATCCCGGTTTGGGCATGGATGTACTTTCTCTCTCTATCTATCCTGTCTTTGTCCTTTCCTTGTATGAATGAGGTGTGAATGGTTGCCTACCCTATAAACGGGTCCCTATGGCATGTGTGTACAGAAGAAGTCGGACTCCACACCAAATATGGTTCAGTTGGAAAAGTGGAGCAGCGCACCCCATATTGTCAGCCTAGCTGGCACACGACAACAACAACAAGTCAATTGGGAGCGTCTTTCGTTTTAATCAGAGCACCATGAAGGTGAAAGTACGACTTTGCTCTACACACATGCCATAGGTACCCGTATATAGGGTAGGCAACCATTCACACCTCATTCATACAAGGAAAGGACAAAGACGGGATAGATAGAGAGAAAGTACATTTATGCCTGAACCGGGATTCGAACCCAGGACCTTCTTATCCGCAGTCAGGCATGCTGACTGCTAGACAAGTTGGGCGACACTTTAAAACCTTAAAAATCTGTTAACTGCTTGCCCTTAAGTACAACCGCGACCCATAATATGGAAGATCATTTTTGAGTTAGATATTCGCCTACAACAGCGACAGAAGAGAGTGAGGGTCTCCTTGATCCAGCAACCTCAAAAGTAGGCTAGGTCTTCCGGAAGTTTTCTACTAAGGCGGCAAATAAATACGTTATATGGGATTCATATATATATATATATATATATATATATATATATATATATATATATATATATATATATATATTAACTATATACGATTCCTAATGCATTTTCTAATATTTTTTTTCTACGAAGCAACTTCAAAATAAGAACCCATTGCAAAGACTCTTGGGAGTACTTAAACTGTAGGCGACTTGTGCTTTTCAAAATCCTTATTATCCATTCTGTTCATTCATTCATTCATTGTCGTGTGCCAGCTAGGATGGCAATATGGTGTGCGCTGCTCCACTTTTCCAACTGAACCCTACTTTGGTGGGGAGTCCGACTTCCTCAGTACACACATGCCATAGGGACCCGTTTAGAGGGTAGGCAACCATTCACACCACTTTCAAAAGACAAAGGTAGTACAGATAGAGAGCGAAAGTACATCAACGCCCGAACCGGGATTCGACCCCAGTACCTCCTTATCCACAATCAGGCACTCTGACCACTAGACAAGTTGGATGGCCCTTAGTAGTTTAAATATATCATTAGAAAATTGCTAAATAAACTTTTGAATGTTATATGCACAAAAATAGAAAAAAAATTCCTTTTTATTTATTTACTGAAGTTTTTTCATTTCGAAGAAAATTTTAACTTTCGACAATAAGTATTTTCTCTTCTATACTCATTTGAAAGGTGGTCTTATTGTTTAATACTGAAGTTGGACGTTTTTCCTTGTTGACATTTGTTGCAAAAATGAGCTTTTAAAAGAGGAAGTTTGATCCTTTAAGAAATTTTCCTCTTTCAAAATTCTCTTACTTATTCCTTCAAATATTATTAAAATATAAATGTTTCTTGTGCAGTAAGATAAATAAATATTGTTCAAGATAAATTTAGAAAAGATATTTTGCTTATATTTAATTTCTTAAATGAAATCTATCGAAGCAAACTCCCGCGTCTTCTAATAAATAAACTTGTGCAAACAAATAATTTCACTATAATTTACATTAATTATGATAAATCAAACTCACTTTAACGGAACCGAATTTTTCTATTTCTGCAATATAACTGCACAAAATATTATATAGCCAGAAATTTACTCTTAAAGTTTATTATTGAAATGAAATTTGTAATAACTAATTCATGAAATCAAATTATTTGTTCTTTCAGTTAATCAACATAAGATGAAAAAAAAACTTCATTCTGAAAATTTCTTTTATTTCCTCACTTTGTATTTTTACTCACATTGTAAATTTACTTCACTTTTTGTATGTTAAACCTTAAATCGAGGAAACCAGCACTATCATAGCGATTGGGGCAAATTTGTCATGTTTCCTGGCTCACCCAAAATCCAGAAGTTTCCTTTCCAGCAATATACATAATACTTTGCCTTGTTGGTCACAAATTTATGTCAATGTATGTAATTATTTTTAAGACTCATTACAGATTGGGCGAAATTCCTGTTTGTCCTTTTTCTTGTCTACAACCCCATATCTTTCTACGAGGAGACCAAGTCTGACATTTCAATTTGAGTATTTTACCCCCTATTTCTGGTAAAGACAAAAAGATTTCTCAGTATAAAACGAAAAATTCACAGCAAAAAAGTAAATGATGACAAATTAGTGGACAAAATTAACAAAAATTTGCCGAAAATAAAAATGTAATTTACTGGAAATTATAATTGATAGCATAAAAGCTTAGTTATAATTTTGATAATAATAATTATTCAGATTAAGGTGCTGAAAAATATTGATTGACTCGGCACAATGTAATGTGCAATATTAAATATCCTAGCAAAGTTTATCAATTAGTAATTTTAATGTCTAATTTTGCATTATATTTCCTAAACTTTGTAAACCATTATAAACTGTGAACAGACAATGCAGGTTTTTTATGTGATAAAATAATGCATTGTAATATTTCACAATTAGTATATGTTTTATTTATGTATATACTATCAATGTATTGTATATATTTGCGCATTTTCTAATACAATCTTCATATGGTATGTCAAGTGATATAACACGTTCCTCTATCTAGCCACTATCTATAAAACTAGAGGTTAATATTCAAGTTTGCTTTGAGTTTTCAGAAATACCCTATTTAGCAATTTTAGTGCAATATATTTTCATTATTATTTCTAGTACTGTTAGAATGTCTATAAAATATTTTGCTGTGTATTTTATTCACTTTTTTAAGCCCTTTTTATTATTCATTGTATTGTAATTATATTTTGTTGAATAATTTTTTTAATCGTACTAACTACAGTGCACAGACTGAGCTGCTGCAAAATATTAACTGAATCAGCAGACTGTAATCTGTTATACATTAAATATTCTACAGTTTATCACCTACAGCAAATGTTAAATGTTCAATAGGATTCCATTCATGCATATGTAATCGTAACTACCTGCGTGTAGACAATGTAGTCCTTTGGTATTGCGAAAAATGCAATGTTATATTAAAGGACCCAGTTAAAGCAGGAGAGAGTTACTAGTACTTATTGAAAATCTCTTTCTGTCCCAGTTATTTGCTCTTTTTATACTTTTCTACTTAAACTTAATTATATTGCTTGCTATTTGTGTTATAAACTACTTATATCGTCTGCTATGACCATCATAAAGATAATTAATTTATATCTTTACCAAGGTTACTTGGAGTGTTAAGATAATCTATCTTTACAATTCTATAGTAATATTTAACTCATGTCATCTCCCATAGTGAAAATTTTGTAAATGTTTTGTTGTTGATGTTATGTTTCTATCAAATTATTAATCTCAAATATTAGAGACCTATTGAAATTCAATTTTGTTATGAAATTTCGTGACAATTCTGTCACACCAGATGTATTCCGTGATGGAGCTATACCTGATAACCTAAGGTACAGACCAGGTGTTCCATTGCGTATGTCTAAGTCTAGGTCTGTGGTTGTACATCTGTCACTGTGCTATTTGTCCTATTATCGACGAAGACTTACTAGTGGATCTCAAGAATCAAGCATACAAGTCTGAATATATATGTAATGTAATAATAAAAAGACATAAACAAGACCGGAAACAATTTTTGCATTATTTAAAAATACAAGTGCAAATAACAAACTACAAACAGTTGATCAAAATCGTCACATCTAACTCAAAAAAACTCTAAAAAAGAGTTCATTAAATTCCTCTTAAGCATCAACAGATTTTGAATATAGATATTCCTAGAATAATAGAGACCAAAGCCGGAGCAGCTAACAGTCTCAGAACAGCTGCCAACCAACCAATCGGAAGAAACTTTTATGGATTACTTATTTCCGCGTGCGCAGAACCTAATAACTACTACAAATAGAATGTCAGAGATGAAAACGTAAATATCATAGGAAACATTTCCTGATTTAACTAACTTTAATGTGAAGAAGAATTGTGCAACTTTTTTAAAACGATGGATCCTTTTATAACTAATTTGAATTACGTAGAAAAAGTGCCTTCCTTAAGAAAATTAAGTTCAATACGTCTTGTGCTTCAGTTATGGAAAACAATTGATATTTCTCCTGCTATTCGTGACTATTCGTGGATGTACTACTCACGACGTTTAGCCCTACCGGAAACAGACCATTTTAAAACTTTAGTAAATTGTATAATTGCGAGAGTAGACAATCTCGAAATTCCTAATTGTTTAATTGATAAAGTTGAATATTTAACAAGGTATGTAGGACTGCATTTGTGCGAATGGATAAATTATATGACTGATTTGAACTTTGACTTGAACATTCATGATATTTTGGTGTGTACAAATTGGACTGTTTATGGAACTGTTGACGAATTCACATCTGTTGAATCGCTTGTGAGAAAATTCGGCCATCGAATTGCTGACGTGGCTTTCTACTTTTGTAAGGAAAACGAAGCTCTTAAAATGTTGAATGAAGATTCACCATCAGGTATCAAAGAATATAGTAATAACTGTGGGGTTGATACGTTAAGAGATGTTTTGAGGAAATATTGGCTTTTTAAAAGCCAGGAAAGGTTATCAGAATTTTGTATGTTAATGAGAAACTCTAGACTTTTCTCTGATGTACCTCGCGTCTATATAAACGAAAGTGATTTCTGGACGATAAATGCTAAGAGGCTAATGTTGAAAGTTTCAGTGTTAAAAAGGAATTCACTTGCTGTTGAATATTTCTTTTCAACACTTGAAGCAGAGGAAAAAGTTCAGAATATCGATCGATTCTTTCAGTTGGCCAGATACAGTGAACTGCTTCATTCATATGAGAGTCCAAAATTTTTTGAAATTGCTTATTTCTTTTACTTACAAATGCAACCGAATCTTAGAAAAAATACTTTATTTTGGAATAAAAGTTACATTTTGTATTCCATGCTTGATCATTTCAGCTTCCAAAATCAAATTGTACCAACAATTTCGTCGTTTTGGGAAATTTTAGATGGCGATTATTACTGTCGTGTACTGCTTTCGATCGGTGAACGGCTATTGGAGAAACGATTTGTAATGTTTTTACTTCTAAATTATATCTGGAATGTCACACCTGAAGACATGAAAATGCAGTTCTTTCGTTATATTACATTCGATACCAGGTGTATTTTGTTAATTGAAAATAGTTCTCGATTAATCACAGGAGGAATTATGCAAGAAGCCAGTGTTAGTCAAAGAAATAAAATATACAGTTTTTGTGAAATCTAGAAATCTTAATTTTCTATTTAAGGAAAAACTGCTCAATTTTGTGCAATTCTCAATCCTTCTAATAATTATATTCTTTGGAATCTGTTGCACTCGCTCAAAATCTTTAATAAATGATCGTTTCATGTACACATAATAGAAATAGTTATCTTATACACGTCTCAATCATACTAAAAATTGTGTTGAAAAAATTGCTCTATCTTAACTAAAAAATATAAGAATAACTTACAGATTTAGTTTTTCTTAATTTCTCTACACATTCGAAGCTTTGATGTGTATTTTGCGTCATGTAACAGTAAGTAATAGAGGAAAAATTTACTTCATGAATTTGTAATTTGCAATATTATTTAAAAGTCTATATTTAGAAATAATTAAACTGTTTATTCACTGTTGTAAAATATGTATGCGATTTTCTCGGTTTGTTTCAAATGATGTCAGTTATACCAAAAGCTGGCAATAAAATTAGTGTCATTTTACCTACAAGTATATATGAAGAATCGTTAATCCTAAAATTAAATTTATTCCCATCGTTTTCGTTAAAGATGTACTAAATTTGAAAATGGAAGAAAAGTTTTTGACAATTTTCCTGTCATCGCTTATAACTTTAAATTAATTATTTATTAACTGCAAACAGTAAATATGAGATTTTGTTAAGATGCAACCTTGTTCAAGTAAGAATGTTATATAGTATTTGTTTCTAATTCAAAAATTCATTAATACAGCATTTAACTTAAATGAAAGGTTAATTATAAAAAATATAGTATTTTTTTTAATGATTGCAAATATTTTAAGAATTTTATAATATTTTTCGCTTATATTGGAACTCTGACTTGTCATTTAATTTCAGTTGTGAAAAGAGGTAAAATATATCTAATTATTAATATTATGAATTCTCTAATATTGCCAATTATATTATAAAATGATTGTATAATATCCAATGAGATTAAAATTCATTTTGTTTCATTATATCTATTATAAACCAAATATCCTAAATATTAAATTAATAATCCTAAAAATATTTATTATTAATTATAAATAATTTAATTCTATATTAAAATATCCTTATTAATATTTTTTAATTTATGAGCTCTAATGAGCATTTAATATTTAACATTAAGGATGTGTATGTTTCCACACACACATTTATCTTCAAATAATATAAAATTATACCATAATCAAATGAGTAGAACTAATTCCAGGAAACTTAATTTGCTAAAAATATTTACTGTTTTGATCTATAAGAAATATTTAATATTTCCAGACATTCTAAGTTTATTCTCAATAGTCATTACTTTTTAAGCATTTTCGTGAATATTGTCGAAAAGATTTAATGTATATATATACTTTTCTTGTTATGTTTTGTGACTGAAAAGCATTTCAATATTTCATTTCAACCAAATGTACTAACTTCGATAGCTTAAAATTAGTTACCTATTTCTATTAATTTCTTTTATATTATTAGAACTATTCGGTATTCCATTCTTATATTTTCTTTTCCAATAACTATTTACATAAAGTAAAATTAACGAATTATTTTCATTGGTCTCATAGGTAATTTTCTATATTTTATGAATTCTTTGAATTTTAACATTCCTTACTTTTGCCATAGGATTATTTCAACGCATCGACTTTTTAATAAATTTAGTTCTTTAACTTCAATCACGTTTTGATAATTTTGTCAGTTACCAATTTTGAAATACATATATTTATTGCATATAGAGAAAGAAAATTTTGATTTATTTTTACGTAATTATATAATATTTCAAAATATTTATTCAAGAATTTGAAAAGTTGATTGTAAATTTATAATATTTATTTTCTAAATGTTAAGCATTTCAGAATTTAATTTTAGTGTATTATTTTTTAAGTAAGGAATGCATTTACATACTTATTATTATGTATGTTAATTTAAATTTAGGAAAACATTTAGATATTAAAACAAATTAGAAGCAAACATTTATGTTTTAAATTAAATTAATGTATTTTTGAGGTCCACAAAACATTCCGATTCATTAAATATCTAAATTAAATATAAAGCTAGAAAACAACTATTCAAAAAAAGGCATTTTCCAAATTCTGTTAGAATTCATTGATTAAATTTTTAAACTCTTTTAACAAATTTATTAATTAGCAGATGCCGCCCAACTTGTCTTGTGGTCAGTGTCCCTGACTGCGCAAAGGGAGGTCCTGGGTTCAAATTCCATTTCGGGTATGGATGTACTTTCTCTCTCTACCTATCCTGTCTTTGTCCTTTCCTTATATGAGTGAGGTGTGAATGGTTGCTTACCCTATACATGACCTACTGGTGCTGGCCTGCAAGAAGGGATATGATGTCATGGAAAGATATGAAGAACAAGCTAAATATATCGAAAAACTGTGTGTTCCAGCCACGAACTATGAACTGGATATAGTGTTTGAGAATGTCCAAAAATTTAATGATCTTCAAAGTAATAGCCGCAAAGAAGTCACCGATAGTATCTTTGTTACTGTAAAGATGGTCACAGATCAGCTAGACAACACCTTCTTTAAGGAAGGTAGGTGCAACAATTTTACTAATAGTAGTGGTGATTTATTATTATTATTTTATTATGTTAATAATGATAATAGTATTATTCCATTAGATAAGAACTGTGGCATAGATGTAGTTAAATGTATTCTAAACAAGTATCTTAATGGTTATAACCTGTATGTTACACCTTACATTAATTTTGTAAATAATGATACAAATGTTGCATATAATACACATGTTGCTAACAAAAGAATGTTGTTAATAGATTATAAATTGCAAACGCATGTATTAACTGAAATTAATGCCAGTAAATATGACCAGAATAATAAAAAAGAGATTACGCAGGATTTTATCCCTTAAAGTAATAAGAAGGTTAGGAAAAGGAGGAATAAAATTGATAATACTCAAACACCTAACCCCAAGAAATTAGTAATGGAAAATAGATATGAAATACTCTCTGATTTAAGCGATATGGAGGACAATGATGCAGACCAAATAAATAATGTAACTGTAAATACTGCTAGAAATGATAATAGAAATAACGATAATAACCTAGATCATAGAAATACACTAACAAGCACAACTAAACCACCCGCTGTAATGATCCAAACAAGCAAAAAATTCTCAGAAATATTAAAATTCTTAAATGAAAGCTTACCATTCAAAATCTTAGGTAAACCTGAAGGTAAATTCCTTAAATGCTTCGTAAACTCTATCGAGGAACACAGAAAGTTAACTTCATTCCTTAACGAAAAAGAAATAAATTATTACATAATAAATCCTAGGTCCATGAGACCGGTAAAAATAGTCCTACGAGGCCTCCCCATTGACATGGATACTGATGAAATTAGAGAAGAGCTTTTTTATAACTAGGCTACATAATAATAAAAATAAATCAAATGCGTAGACCGAAAGGTGAGCGCCAAGTTCCTGCCTCTATTTCAGGTACATTTATATAATAATGTAGAAAACAGAAAATTTTTCGAACTAAATGAGCTAGGATATTACAAAGTTAAAATAGAAAAATATAGAAATGCAGGTGGGGTGCCCCAATGTCACCGGTGCCAACTTTTCCATCATTCCAGCGACACCTGCTCTCTCACCCCCAAATGTGTAAAATGTGCGGGTGAACACTTAACTAAAAATTGCTTACATAAAAATAAAATTGACAAACCAAAATGCACGAATTGTGGGGGGGGAGCATCCCGCTAACTTAGAGGATGCTCCAGCTTCCCAAAAACTAAAAAACAAGTTAGAAACTTTCAAGTAAACAATGAAAAAAGCAATGATAACAGCAACAGACAAAACCCCAAAAACAACACAGTACGAAGTGGCGTAGAGTTGTCTTGTTTTAATTGAGTTAGACCATCTGGTTTACCAAATCTGTTGTATTTTTGTTTTAATCTGTATTTTGCTGTATGGAACTATGAATGTGGTATCTTCCAGTTCTGTGGCCTCTTTTGCTTCTTTGTCTGCAATTTCATTGAGTTCTATTCCTATATGAGCTTTAATCCAATGCAGTGTGAAGCAATCTATGTTTTCTTTCAGTATCTGTATTATTTCATTTAAAGTATTGTTTGTAATTTTATAATTTTTTATAGCTTCTAAGACTGATTTGGAATCCGAATGTATATGACATTTGGTGTATTTATTACTGATTGCATGTTTTAGGGCTTCTAAGATTGCTTTCGCTTCCGCTTCATAAACTGTGGCTTCATTATTCATTCTTATTTTATATATATATATATATGATTTGATTTTTGTATCCTACGACTAAAGCTGCCCCTACTTTTTCATTTGTTTTAGAACCATCTGTGAAAATATAGTAGTCATTTGTATTTATTGTATTTTCGATTTTAATATGTTTCCTTTTCCAAGGTGGGTCGATATCAAATTTTTTAATGTTAACATTGTTCTCACTGTAGACATGCTCTCCTAATTTGATCTCTATGTTTTGTTTAAATAATAAGTATTTCTTTTGAGATGTCTGTGCTATGATGTCTATTGGAGGACATCCTGCCAAAACTTGAAGTGCTTCGGTGGATACTGTTCTGTAAGCTTTTGTTAATTTTATCAAAGGTATCCTTTGTATTTGTAGTAATTTGTTATTTATTTTAACATTATTTTTATACCATGCAGCACTAGCATAGAGTATGATTTTTTCTATAGTGACTTTATAGATCAATTTCACTATGTTGGGTTTTAAACCCCAAGTGGCTCTTATTATTCTAATTAATTTATTTGTGAAGTTGTATACTTTTTCATGTACGGCGTTTAAGTGATCCAACCAATTAAGTTTTGTATCCAGTACTATTCCTAAATAGGTTATATTGGGGCAATATTTTATGGTCTGATTTTGTATTTTGACTGTAGGTCTTCTACTTATATTTTTCTTTATTGTAAAAATGGTATAGGTGCATTTATTAGTGCTTAATTTCAATTGATATTTGTTTATCCAGTTTTCTATTAGAGATTGGTTGTACTGCAATAGTGGAAAATTTATAGTATACCTTTGTGGAAAGTAGAAGAACAATATCATCTGCGTACGCCTAACAGTAAACATTTTGACTAAAGTCTTCATTTAGCAGTTCGTTGACAACTAGGTTCCATAGGATGGAACCCAATGAGGAGCCTTGCGGCACTCCTATATCGTAGTATTGCTCGTATCCATCATAATCAATATAACTTCTATTTTGCAGAAAAGATTTCAAACAATTGTAAATGTTTTTCTTTAGATTGAACTTGTTAAGTATTTCCAATATATCTATCTTAGAGTTGAAAGCGTTTTTGATATCGAGTGCTATTAGACAAGTATAAAGTTTGTTCTGTTTATTTTCTCTTATTTTTGAGATGATTTCGTAAATAGCATCTTCTGTACTTTTATTCTTTGTGAAACCGAATTATTACTTATAATACTTTTCCTATCTAATTGATATGTTAGTCTATTTAGGATGATTTTATCTAATATTTTTCCACAGGTTGGGAGCAAACAAATAGGCCTATAAGATTCTTTTTCCGTGAGGTCTTTGCCTTCTTTCGGTATTAGGATCACTTTCGTCTTTTTCTAAATTTTGGGAAATTTTCCTTGAGAAAAGCATTTGTTTAGCATTTTGGTAAACGAGATTTTGTTAATAAGGAAGAGTTCATAATAGATGTCGATTTCAATATTATTGAATCCAGGGGCTTTACCACGTTTTATTGATTTAAATATGTCTTCTATTTCAATTTCTGTAATATCTGGATCATTTTCATCCTTATAGTTTTCTCGTATTTGGATTATATTTCCCATCAATGGAAAGTTGAATTTCAAGATTTCATTTACGGTTTCCCTTGTGTTCTTAGTCATTGACCCATCTGCTAATCTGATATTTTTAATTTCATTCTTTGACTTCTGATTTTTTAATTTTTTATAATAATTACCAAATGCGTTATCGTTTGTGATATTTGCTAAATAATCTTTGAACGCTGTAGTCTTTGTTTGTAGAGTGTTCTTCCTGTATTTTGCTGCAGCCCTTTTATATTCAATTTTGTACTCATTTCTAGCTTGTTGATTCGATTCCTTTTGGAATCGTCGCTTTAATGCTCTAACTTTGCTTCTTTCAATAGTTAAATCAACAGTCCACCAATAATGACTTTTAGTTTTCTTCTTATTGTTCCTTTTAGAGTCATAACATATATTTTCTATGTCTTCTTCTATTTTGTCTATTAATGTATCTACATCATTGTAATCTTCAATTTTAATATGTTTCACTAAGTCCTCTAATTTTCTTCTTAATTTCAACATATCAAGTGTTTTAGTATTCCATCTATTTGTATGTTTTTTGGTGATAATACTGTTCGTTATTTCGCACTGCATAATATTATGATCACTAGCTATGAATCTATCGTCTATTTCCCAATTTATAATCTTTTCTGTAGTGAGGTTGTAGGTTAACAAGTCTATCCAACTAGTTCCAAGGGTACTGTTAAAAGTAGGTAAACTATTAGGGTCGTTTTCAATGATTAATGAATAAGTAAAGATGAATTCCAATAATATTTGACCTCGAGGATCAGTATTCCTGGGGCTCCAAGCAGAAGACTTCGCTTTGAAGTCCCCAAAGATGACCCAAGTATCTAAGTGATATTTTAAAAGCATAGTTTCTAAACATCTTAATGTGTCTATAATATCCTTAGAAGGAGGAGCATATATTGATGAAACTATTATCCTGTGTTCATTTTGTTCTATACTAATTATTGTCATTTCATCTTGAATTTCTAATGCGGTAGTGTTATATTTTTTGTCTATTATAATTGCAGCTTTTGCTAGAATAGACCCATAAACGATGAATTTATTTGGTATATCGGTTATTTTTCCATTGTATACGTAAGGATCGTTAACTGACGCTAAGTCTATATCGTTGTTTAAAAGATCTTGTGCGAGCATTATATTTGCCGCATGACAATGATTCAAGTTGATGTGTAGGCATTTTAAGGTATTATTATATGGATTAAATTCCATAATCTATTTTTGAGATTAAGTTATTTATTTCTTTTTCATAAATCTGGCAATTTCCATCTTTAGCGTCATGGTTGGTTTTGTAATTTGTTTTATACTTTGTGTTGTGGTCTATACAATTTCCCCAGTTAATTTCATTTGTACAATTATTTTGAGCATGTTCTTTTGCACATCTATGGCATCTAATAGTGTTTTTACAAAGTCTGGCAATGTGTCCAAATTTAAAGCAATTGTAGCATTGCGTTACTTTAAGATATTCTCTGAATCGTACAGATGTCCATCCCAGATAAAGTCTGTTTCTATCTTTAATTTTATTATAATTTTTTCAGTCTATGGCTATAATCCATTTGTTTCCAAACTTGCCTTTAAAATGATTTACTATTTCCAGTTGTATGTCATTATCTAATTCATTCTGCATTTTCAATTTATCAATAAGATTATCACTGGTTATTTCTTTATCTACTTCGTATAATATAATCTTATGTTTTTTGGCTAGTGTTTTAACTATTTTAATTGGTTTGTTATCTATGTCCATTTTCTGATATTCTTCGAGTATTTTGTCAATGTCCTCTTTAGTTTCTGTCTCTAAAATGAGACCTCCGTTACGTATATTTCGGGTTTTATTTACCTTAATCCCCAATTTAGCAGGGTCCATACATTCTCTCACTAGTTCTTTTGGTTTGCTTTGAAGTTATATTCTCTTGCGTTGGATAGATTGTTACTAAATTTTCCTGTCTCCTTCTAGAGGATTCTTTTCCTTTAGTTTTCGGGCTTCTTTTATCTCCTATCCATTCAGTTCCACCACTCTGTACTATGTCTGCATATGTTTTTGTCGACTTGATCTGTCCTTTAAGAAATGCAATTTCCTGGAACTGATTTATTACAATTTTCATAAGTTCTGAAACTCCATCTCTCAGTTTATTTTGTATTGAGATAGTTATCTTTGCCGCTGTGATTGTTACTTGGAATTTTTTTCTATACCTAATATTTTGACGAGTTTTTCATCCATGATTTGATTTTGATTTTCTATTTTATTTGTTTCCATCGCGGAAGTTATATTGTTGTCAAGGCTCGGACAGCACACTTAATATTGTATTCGTCAAAACAATAAATAAACTGTTAAATAAACTCAAAAGCACTCTCTGCTTTGTAATAACTTTATACGAATGATGTGACAGCAAAAATAATACAGCCCCTCCGCCATCGTTAGCCTCCAGAAAATACTGGAGTTACCGGGAACTGTTGGAAAGCAAGCCCGTTTGGATTAGCATTAAAAAATATAATAGACAATCATAATTTATGTGTACATGCCCCTGAAATCCCCACTCGGTGAGCAACCACCCCAGGGCCATGGGTTCGATTCTGGACTTTTTAATCACAAAAAACTTCTCATACCCAGCCACTGTTACTACTCTGCATGAGATGACGAGTGATCACAACCCTGTCTTATGTACATTTAGTACTATAATTCCAGATGACCACATAAACTACAACCAAATCCCAAATTGGGAAAGATATAAAAATTATTTAATTAAAAAATTTGACTACGATCAACCGCTCACTGATATCAATGACATTGAAAACGCTCCCGCAAAAACGTCAGAATGCATTATAAACTGTTACAAGGACACAGCTAAAGCTGTAAATAAAAATAAAAATATATCCTTCCTCTCGGCGGATTTAAAAATAAAATAAAAACTAGAAATAAACTGAGGAAAACTTGGCAAACGACCAGCGATATGAGGACAGAAAACTGTATAACAGATATAATAATAGTCTGACAAATGAAATTAGAAACTATAAATCAACGCAGTGGACAAATCATATCACTAGCCTTACGGCAGGTGATGGATCATTGTGGAGGACTATTAAATATCAAAAGAATAAATCGCAGGTCATCCCACCTCTGTGGTCGAAAAATTAAAATATTTATACAAATATAGAGAAAGCAAATAGGTTAGTGGAAGTATATAAGCTCTAATTCACCCCGAACAATCTGGAAAATGATAGGGAAACTGAAATAATTCAGACCATACAAAACAACCTAAATACTCAGAACAACTTAGACCATCAAGGTGAAATTATAAAACCCTCAGAAATTATAGAATACATACAAGCATTAAACACTAAAAAAGCCCCAGGACATGACTCTGTAACCAATAAAATGTTAAGACAACTACCATTGAAAGTAATTTTCTTCCTAGTTAGATTATTTAACGAATGTGTTGAATACAATTATTTCCCCAATCATTGGAAGCATGCCATAATCGCCCCAATTTTTAAAGGAGCAGGAAAGAATCCTAGAGACCCATCGGCGTATAGACAGATAAGTCTCCTGCCAACAATATCTAAAATATTTGAATATTGTATAAAAAATAGAATACAAAAACATATAGAGGAAAAACATATATTAAACAACGAGCAATTCGGCTTCAGAAGCCTACATGCCACCACACACCAACTGCTCAGGCCTGTTGAATTCATAACGGGCAATATCAGTGACAATAATGCAGTTGCATCGTTATTTCTGGCCGTCGCGAAGGCATTCGACAAAGTTTGGATAGACGGTTTAGTCTATAAATTAATACAAAATAAATTCCCAAATAAAACTGTAAAGCTATTAAACAGTTACTTAAACAATAGAGCATACTCTGTTAGAGTAAATAACAAAACCTCCAATGAATTTCCCATTATTAGTGGAGTCCCCCAGGGCTCTATTCTAGGCCCGATCTTATTCTGCCTATATTTAACAGACATACCTGACGGAGATGGAGTCAATAAATATATCTTTGCGGACGATACTGCAATCATGACAAATGGTATTAATAACGAGAGTGCTGCAAAACCGTTAAGAGATTATATCCCCAAACTTGAGAAATGGCTCAAGAATTGGAAGATTGCTATTAATGCCGAAAAGTGTGTTTGCAGTAGAAGTGGATCTAATGTTTGTTAGGTTCCTAGCCTAAATGGCCATGTACCTTCTGTTCCTAAGAAATTTTTCTACACCTAACTTTAGTTGAGATTAACATAATGATTTCAAAACATAAGGTTATTTAAACACGAAAGATTAAGAAAATATTTTGACTCTTAGGTTAAAGTGCTCCCAACGAGAGTTCCTTGCATGATATTGAATAAACATAAAGACAAATTTGAATACACGTTACAAACAAAAGTGCAAAAAAAAAAATAGATTACAGTTATATACATAGTAACAGTATTGATATAACTATATAAAGACAAAATATATTTATATTTTTTTATTCTATTATATATGCATGTATATAAATAAAATTTTTTTCCTTTTCTGTATTTTATATATTTTTTTAAGTATAAGAAGAAGAAATTATTAATATCTACTTTTTGGGAGGCAAATAGATAAGTTTGAATGTGGCTTAGCCTGCAGAACCGCCCTTAGTCTGAGGAAATTGGAAAGTTCATAGGGACTGTAGTTTTCAATTGCTTGAATATCAGAGTTATCAATTTCATAAGTGTGTTGTAGTACTGTTCGGTAATAAGAGGAAAACAACATCAGAATTATGCATTAATAACACATCCATACCTTGGTCTAACAAGGTTAAATACTTAGGGGTGACCCTTGACAAAAGGATGACATGGCTCCCACATATCACAGAATTAATTAAAAAAGCTAGGCAGACAGAAGCTATATTATATCCCTTAATATCTAGGAACTCTAAATTATCTATTGACAATAAGTTATTGATTTACAAAAGCCTGATAAGACCAATAATTACATATGCTGCGTCTGTATGGGGATATGCCGCCTATAGACATGTTGTAAGATTGACATCATACGAAAATAGACTGATAAGGATGTTAGTTAATGCCCCTATATATTTCAGAAATGCAAACATCTTCAAGGATTTTAATATTGAGAATATTAGCAAATTCATCATTAGAATTGCCGAAAAGTTTTATAATAATCTTAGCAGAATCCCTAATCCACTAATAAACACTCAGCCCACTTATGATATTAACTGCACTGAAAATAGGAGACCCAGGGCAATTCTAAGGAATAATTAATATAGACATAAATAGTAACGACCAAAATAATAAAAACTTGAATATATAAAACTCTCATTTTTATTCCCAAGAGGGGAAATACAACTTGCATTACAAATAATTTTAACAGAATTCGTGATTAATGACTGAAATGAGGAGCAACACCTTAAATTTCTTGCATTTAATTTCTACCATAAATTATACACAATCAACAATAGTGAGATTCAGGGTATTGAACTTTACAGTCCTT
Organism: Latrodectus hesperus; assembly: GCA_037975125.1. Lineage (NCBI taxonomy): Eukaryota > Metazoa > Arthropoda > Arachnida > Araneae > Theridiidae > Latrodectus > Latrodectus hesperus. The sequence goes on along the minus strand of JAJQOW010001304.1, from coordinate 30,868 downwards.
ATGACCTAACGCATTTCCATAGGCCCAGAGCAGTGTTGAGAGTAAAACCTCTCACCAATATCTCCATTTATTCAAATAATTTCAAACGGAAAAGAAAGAAGAAGAATAATTAATGGAAATCATATCTCTACCTAAATAAAATCTTGTGAGAAACCACAGTGTAAATAAATCGTGTGGAACCTGTAAATATTTCAGTTTTATGTAATCTTAAACAACTATGGATATGTATCATTCTTTGTCCTCCGTTGTAAATATTCTAACGGAACTTTGTGTTTATCAAGAATTATTGTCATCAACCTGTGTTTTTCCTTTGTAACTCCTTGGTAAATATTTTAATGGAATTTGTGTGCTTCAAAGTATTATTGTATTCATCCTGTGTATTCTCCTTATATTTTCCTACGTAAAAAATTTTATATGGATTTTATGTGTACAAAGAATTATTGTCATCATCTAAGTGTCTTCTATTACTAGGATTACTCAATTACTTAGTCCAAAAACACAAGTCATGCAGAGTGCATCCAGTGGGAGCACTTACCTCAATAGTTTTGTATTATTCATTAAAGTATCTTTATTTCTGATTTTTTAATCACCAGGCCAAGACTATCCAAGGACTCCAATTCATTAGAAAACGAGGTACATGGCCGGAAGGCTACAGACCTCCCTCAATTCCAGACGAAAAAAATCTGGTTTCCCACGACTTTCCTCTCTCTTTAGGAGGGGAGTAGGAAAGGGAATCCACCTGATGAACTCTTATATGGTCAACATCCCCAATTATGCAGTGTATAGAAATGATCGAACCAGCCAGCAGGGCGGAACGGCCATATTTATAAAAACAAAAATCCCTCACTCACACATACCAACACCCAGGCTCCATTTTGCAGAAGCCACAATTATTAAACTGCATTTTTCAAATAATGGTGACATTACAGTTGCATCGCTGTATATCCCCCTAATAATCCCCCCAATGCAGCACTCTCGATGGATCTAGAAACCTTAGCTTCACTAAGCTACAAAATTATTCTAGCTGGCGACCTCAATGCCAAGCACCCAAATTGGGACTGTCCCTACAAGAATAAATCTGGACGCACGATTGCCTCCCTAGTTCAAAATACTGAATTCAACATATACAGGCCAGACAAGCCAACACACTATGGACAAATACATGGGAACTACATTGACCTCATGCTGTCCAGAGGAGTCCAATCACCAATGAAACTTTCTACTGTTGAAGACCTCCAATCAGACCACTACCCGGTGTTAATCTATTATGGCCACTCCACACAACAGGGAAATGAATACCACACCACTTACCATAACTGGAATGTCTTTAGAAATGTCATTAACAACTCCCTCTCACCTAATTCATTAAGCCCCATTGTTACTGAAGATCAAATTGAAAATAAAGCAGAAGAACTAACAAAAATAATACAACAAGCTCTTGATACCAGTAAACGCCTGAAACCCACACAACCAACCAATTTTCTTCCCGAAAACATCATTAACTTAATTAAAACTAGAAATAGACTTCGCAAGCAATTTAATAGATATAAAACGACTGAATTAAAAACCCAAATAAACGCCCTTAAAAGAACCATCAAAAATGAAATTGATAAACACAACTGTAATAGCTGGAACTCCTATCTCACTAATTTAAATGTTGAAGATGGCTCCTTCTGGAGGGCAGTTAAGAAAAGAAAAACAAAGAAGGGCGTACTTCCCCCTCATGGACGGCCCCAGAATGGCCATTACAGTACAAGAGAAAGTAGAAGCGCTTGCAAACTCCCTCGAGGAACAATTCCAAGAAAACACAACCGACGATAACACAAGTATTCGTAATGAATCCTATGTTAACTTTCTCGTTAGCTCCTACTTCCGTCACAATAATTTTACCCCCAGAATACTCAGACAATCAATGCCTCAGAGGTGGAAGAGGTTATACAAAAACTAAAACCCAAAAAGAGTCCGGGCTACGATCTTATAACTAACAAGGCGATCAAGCAAATCCCGGTTACTGCAGTATGTCTACTCACTGACATAATCAATGCCATAATTAATATTGGACATTTTCCCACACTTTGGAAAAAGGCAGTAGTCATTCCGATCTACAAACAGGGAAAAAACAGAAATCTACCCTCCAGTTACAGGCCAATATCCTTACTGCCAACGATGGCCAAAATAGCTGAAAAGTTCATTCTGAATAAACTGTTAGATTTTGATGCCCAGATGAGCATCATAATCCCTCAGCAATTTGGTTTTCGGAGGAAACTATCCACATCCCACCAATTGCTCCGGGCAGTGGAGAAGATAGCAAAAGGTATTGCTAACAAAAAATCTACTGGAGGAATTTTTCTGGACATAGAAAAAGCTTTTGACCGTGTTTGGCATCAAGGCTTACTATTCAAATTAATTACTTACAACTTCCCTCCCATTCAGATCAAACTCATAAGAAACTACCTAACTAATAGAAAATTTACCGTAAGGTTTGATAATGTTTACTCCCAGGAAAAGCCCATATTAGCAGGCGTCCCACAGGGATCACTGCTGGGCCCATTCCTATTTAATGCCTTCATCAATGATATTCCGCAGAGCCCTAATACTATGCTCTGCCTGTTTGCGGATGACACTGCCATATTAACCACAAATAGCAATCACAAAACACTACACCAACACTTATCAGAACACCTGAAGGTAATAGAAGAATGGCTTGTTAAATGGAAAATAAAGGTAAATCCGACCAAGTCCCAGGCAGTTCTTTTCACAAGAAAAATGTTACCGTGTGAAAAGGTCAAATTAGCGGGAAGAGAAATTCCCTGGGCTAGTAGGGTTGATTACCTTGGACTCACTATTGACAGGAGACTAACGTGGAAAGCCCATATTACTAAAATCAAAAATAAATTCATAGCAGCTAAAACTACCCTTTATCCACTGCTAGCCCCCAAGTCAAAACTCTCGCTAACAAATAAACTCCTAATATATAAAGCCTACCTCAGACCGATAATAACCTATGCTGCTCCAATCTGGGGAGGAGCAGCTGATTCAAATATCAAAGTCTTAGAAGCTCAGCAAAGCAAAATACTTAGACTTATTACTAACTCAGAGTTTTACTTTAGAAACCACCAAATAAGAGAGAACTTGGGAATTCTGCCTCTAGCCCGCTACCTTAAATTTCTTGCATTTAATTTCTACCATAAATTATACACAATCAACAATAGTGAGATTCAGGGTATTGAACTTTACAGTCCTTATGACCTAACGCATTTCCATAGGCCCAGAGCAGTGTTGAGAGTAAAACCTCTCACCAATATCTCCATTTATTCAAATAATTCCAAACGGAAAAGAAAGAAGAAGAATAATTAATGGAAATCATATCTCTACCTAAATAAAATCTTGTGAACCACATTGTAAATAAATCGTGTGGAACCTGTAAATATTTCAGTTTTATGTAATCTTAAACAACTATGGATATGTATCATTCTTTGTCCTCCGTTGTAAATATTCTAACGGTACTATCAAGAATTATTGTCATCAACCTGTGTTTTTTTTTTTCTTTGTAACTCCTTGGTAAATATTTTAACGGAATTTGTGTGCTTCAAAGAATTATTGTAATCATCCTGTGTATTCTCCTTATATTTTCCTTCGTAAAAAATTTTATATGGATTTTATGTGTACAAAGAATTATTGTCATCATCTAAGTGTCTATTACTAGGATTACTCAATTACTTAGTCCAAAAACACAAGTCATGCAGAGTGCATCCAGTGGGAGCACTTACCTCAATAGTTTTGTATTATTCATTATTGTATCTTTATTTCTGATTTTTTAATCACCAGGCCAAGACTATCCAAGGACTCCAATTCTTTAGAAAACGAGGTACATGGCCGGAAGGCTACAGACCTCCCTCAATTCCAGACGAAAAAAAAAAAAAAAAAAAAGAAAGGGAATCCAACACTCCCCGTCCGTACCAGGAGATGTCTCCCCTCCCAATCAATCACAATATTCACCTCACAAAATCACTCACGACCTGATTGCAGGCAAGTGATATACAAAACAGAATGAAGAAATACCTTAAACCTATAACAAGGACGCATGCACTCGCAGCATGAGTGTTAAATTTATTAAAAATTGTCCGATAATGACAGAAATTAAACACATACAACCACAAATTGAATCACAGTTGTAGAGATTTAGAACCAAATAATGGAAGTTTTTAAATAACAAAAATGAAACACTATATTTCCAATAAAAAGGACTAACCAATTACTCCTACATAAAATATTAAGATAATATATATAAAATTCCAAAAAATGGAAGTTTTAAACAAAACAAATGAAACATATTTCCAAAAACAGGAATAATCTAATCACTCTTACATAATATATTAGGAAAATATATATAAAAAAATTTTTTAATGTTAATCACCACTGCTATTTGTTGCATCTATCTTTACTATACTTTTTATACTTATTAATAAAATCTTGTAACTATATCATCTATATAATTTGACTTTGTAACCGTTAACTATGTTAACAACCAATTATTAATTCTTAATAAATTACTGGCCTTTGAAGAGACCAACAAAATTATTATTCCTCAACAATTTGGCTTCCGTCAAAAACTTTCTACCACCCACCAACTACTCAGAGTAGAAGAAAAAATTTCAAAAGGAATCGCGTACAAAAAATCCACGAGAGGAATATTTATTGATATAGAAAAAGCATTCGATAGAGTTTGGCACCCTGGTCTAATTTACAAACTAATTAAATTCCATTTCCCAACCCAATTAATTACTTTAATTAATAATTACCTCTCCGACCGCTCTTTTACTTTTAGAGTAGGAAAAGATCTCTCTGGACAGACCCATTTTTGCAGGCGTACCGCAAGGATCCCTGCTGGGTCCTCTCTTATTTAACATCTATATCAATGATATTCCCCAACACCAAAATACAATGCTATGCTTGTTCGCGGATGATACTGCCGTTTTCTCCACTAGATCTCTCTACTGGAAAATCCATGCTACCCTTACTAAACACCTCATGACCATTGAAGAGTGGCTTAATAAGTGGAAAATTAAAATTAATCCAAACAAATCCACTGCTGTCATTTTTACTAGGAAACGTACTCTACCTCCCCCCCCAGATTCAATCTAAGCGGTTTTTCGGTCCCCTGGTCAAAGTCGAGTACCTCGGTCTTACGTTAGATAAAAAACTTACCTGGAAAGCACATATTAATAAAATTAAGAATAAATTTATTTCTGCCAAAACTTCACTCTACCCCTTAATTGCCTACAAATCAAAGCTCTCCATGGCTAACAAGCTATTGATTTATAAATCATACCTTCGCCCTATTATCACCTATGCAGCCCCAATCTGGGGTGGTGCTGCGGAAACGAACCTGAAACTTCTTGAGGGTCAGCAAAGTAAATTTCTTAGACTAATCACTCAATCAGACTTCTACATCAGAAACAATTTGGGTGTCCTTCCCCTATCAAGATGCGTCCAATTCCTTGCTTTTCGCTTCTACAACAATCTTTATGAAATTGATAACTCGGAAATTCAAGCATTTGAAAACTACAGTCCCTATGAACTTTCCAGTTTCCACAGACCAAGGGCGGTTCTGCGGGCTAAACCACATTCAAACTTATCTATTCGCCTCTCAAAAAGTAGAAATTAATAATTTCTTCTTCTTATACTTAAAATAAAATACAGAAAAGGAAAAAAATTGTATTTATATATAAGCATATATAATAGAATAAAAAAATATTTTGTCTTTATATAGTTATATCAATACTGTTACTATGCGTATAACTGTAATTTAAATTGTTTTTTTTTTCACTCTTGTTTGTAATGTGTATTCAAAATTTTCTTTTTTATGTTTATTCAATCTCATGCAAAGAACTCTCGTTGGGAGCACTTTAACCTAAGCAAAATATTTTCTTAATCTTTTGTGTTTAAATAACCTTTTGTTTTGAAATCATTTGTTAATCTCAACTTTAGTTAGGTGTAGAAAAATTTCTTAGGAACAGAAGGTACATGGCCATTTAGGCTAGGAACTTAACAAACACTAGATCCACTTCTTCTTCTTGTTAGTTGCGAACATTCGTTCAGTAAATTAAAATTAATTCTGACATTTACGATCAGACATGGGACAAAATTATATGAGAGATTTAGCATTTTTAAGCGTGGAATTTGAAAAAATCAAGTATGATCGAAACTGATGAAATAATTAATCAATTTCATCATTAACGGCCAACAAAATCTATGTATAACTAATTAATATATCATAACTCACTGTTATTTATAAATACATTTAATCTCTCTAGATAATATATATTAACATCATTCATTGCTAAAAAATGTAGGTTTTTGAAAATAATTATATTAATATGCAAAATAAATGTTTTTTTAAATTGTTTATAAATTATAACAAATCTTATTACTCTACTTTCACGTTTCCAAATCCAATTCTAGAGTTCTGATTGTTTTTTATTTGATTTTTACTGTTTCAAATTTAAAAGCATAACCTAAATCTTCAAAATAATCTACAACTTGAATTGTTTTAAAGAAAGTGCTTTTATTATTTGGATTATAATCTCATTGTGAGTTAATATTATATTACTATTTATTATGGGGGAGCACCAAAATAGATATCCTTCAAATTCCCATGAACAGGGAGACAACATCTGCGTCTGGATAGATCATTTTATAATTGCTTACTTTATTGACAGGAGATATTCTGGTTCATGGAAAAGTGACATCTCTCCCTAGTTTGTTGATTGATTTTAAATTATTACCAGATGTGTGAAAAGCAGTTTAATTTCCTGTGGTATTTGTATTCAAAATTTATCAAGGAAGGCTGGTTGCCATTTTGGATGACCGAGTTCCAGAGCTCCAGGCACTCACCACAAATTTATTTGTTTTGACTCCCAATGGGGTGATTGTATTAGTTACGGATAAAGATTTTAATATGAGTATATAACAATTATTTCCATTTACCTATCATTTGGTTAGTCGTCGAGCCTTGTATTTTTATCTTGTACCGCCAAGTCGCGTGACACTCTTTCATATTCTTTATTTATAAATAAAAATAAAAGGGACTATTTACAAGGAGGGAAACAAAACAAATTTTCTATATACAGATATCTTGAATGCATATTCTTGAATAATTCATACATTTAGTAGAGTTGATAAGCAGAAAATATTTCTAGAATATTTTAATTATAATATATATACAAACAGTAAATATTATTTCATAAATTAATATAAGTAAACATTTCTTGTTTCCATACACTTGTTCACATATTTTCTAGATTAGATTTGTTATACAATTAAAATTCCTAAATTTTAATTGATACTTGAATGGTAATTAATTTAAAGAAGTTGGCAAGTAAGAGTGATAATGCCTTAATTCTGGCTCACATTAATTTCGCAATTGAATTAATCTTCTCCAGGGAGTTAATGAATGATCCGTGACGAATCACTTGGCTGAAAGGGAAGTTTTTGGGAAGCTGCTCGACGAGCATTAAATTTAAATTTACAGAATGAGAAACATGTAAATATGAAATGAAGATTTAAGCATTATATATTTCTAAGAGTAGCTTTCGGACGTCACCTGTTTTCAGGTTCGATGTAGTTGTATTGTGGTTGGTTACTTATGAGAAGATTGGGAATTTGGTTTCAATTATTATAAAAATTTTCCGCTAACTTTATTATGTGTTCTGTAATATATTCACTGTTAAATTTGCTGAATATGTTTTCGTTTCTGAAATACGCTGGAGTCATTGTATACATTCTAATGATTTTGTTCTCATGGTGTTGGAGTTTGCAGATCAAAATTTATCAAGAAAGCGTGGGAAAATCTGTTGCAAAAACAAATTCTTTATGCACAAAAATAAACATACAAGTTGCATGGCTATTAGTATTAAGAGCTGAAGATAGATATCCATCATTATTGATAATAGTTTTTTTATAAATTGATTTTTAGTTGTTACAAGCCTTTAGTTTCTTTTGCATATTTGTAACTACTTATATAAGCTTATAAACTTGCAAAACAAACTGCATAAATGAAATAATTAAAAAATTCTGTTAAATAAATACATTCTTATATGTTGAGTTTTACGTGAGCTGAGCAAAGAAAATTGGAGATTAAATTATAAGGTCTGCAAATGTTACAAAATAAGGTTTTATTGCATTAACAAGAGATAATATCTTAAACATGAATGAATTGGAGTTTGAGTAATGAGAAATGTTGCAAACATTTATGCCAAGCAAAAAATCTGTGATTAGTAACTTTAACATACAAATATTCACAATAAAGATATTTAGTTCAAAGGTTTAATTTAAAAAAAATTATTCCCTTATTACATACATTCGATTTTGGTAATTAGGAGAATACATAGCTAAATTATAGTATTTAACAATACTTATGTAATATATTATATACTTTCAGATATAAAGTATAAATATGCTAATTTTTATTCGTGTAATTTACATGATTATCAGATATAACATAGCAAAAACAATTTAAAATTTAATTGCGGAAAAAATGTGGAAAATCATCAGTAAATACTTAAACTACAATTCAAACTTTAATTTAAATTATTTGATTTCTGTTTCATTGCTTTTAAAAGCACATGATGTGTTTTGATAAAATAATTTTATTTAAAGAATACTCGCGCAATACTATTGGTTATGTTACATTTAACTTTTTCTTTTAAAGGTACCAAGTATTAATATTCAAAAAATATCATAACCACTGGCGCCACATGCATTAACAAAATCATTATTTTAAAAAAATGAATTAAACTAACAAGAAAAGTATTTCAGTTCTTGAATTCATGTACGCTTGGATGAAAGATATGATTTTGTTTCATTGAAAAAACAACTTTTATATTAATATTGACTATTATATTAATTGTACTTACACAATTGATCACCGATGTGATTGCTAAGCAATTTCCACCAGAAATAAATATTGGCGTTTAGATAAGTTTTGTCAATAAGTGTAATCCTTTAGTAAATATTACGTATAGTATGTTTTCATTATTTTTTAGTAGTTTTTAAACACAAACCTTTTTTTAAAAACATACAAATGGAGTATTTAAGACAGTATAATTTACGATTTTTTTTCTTTCCAGTTATGTGGATTATCGCTGTAAAGGGAAAGTACCAGTTAAGCCTCAGATATGAAATATTTATTATATTTTAAAAGGACAATTTTTTTTCTTTTATGAGAATATTTTCTCAAGAAGTAGAGCAGTTTACCTTTGTATATTGTTACGATTTTCTTTGTGGCAAAAAATAGGTTATGACCCAGAAATATAAATGTTTGTCTCGTTTCTAAGTATTTTATATTCAGCTCTTTTAGTTGCAATAATTACAAATGCCATAACATGAGGCTTATACTCTATTTAAAAACTTAAACTATTCCTATAATTAAGGATAGAGACAAATCTGTGACTATTTGACCTTTAACTCCTTGCTTCTCTGCTTGGCTAGGCCAATATTTATATCTTTAGTGTTGGATATTCAATATTTATATCTTCAGGCTGTTGGGAAATACTATAACAGCTACAATGGAGAAGTGGCCGCTGTGCAATTAGCACTTAAGGAGATCAGAAAGGGTAATGAGAACAACATAGTATTTTTATAGACTCTCAAATCACCATCAGGTCTCTCTCTTCAATTGCTCTTAGCAGTATTAGGTCTGTTTATCTCTGTCAAATGGCAATTTGTTCTCTACTAGAAGAGGGACGTCAAATTGTACTGCAATGGATACCCAGCCACTGTGGCATCGCGGGAAATGACGCAGCTGAGAAATTGGCAAAAGCTGGCTCAGATCTACAACAGCCTTCCCCAGCCTTGGAGTACCATACTGTTAAAAGGCTTCTTAAGTCAAATATAGCCTTCTGTCGTAGAAATGTTTACAAGATGTGCACAAAGGGGAAAGCATGGGCCTCCTTACTAACAAAGCCTATTCCGTGCAACCTCCACAGAGCTGTGGGAGTGACAAATTTTCGCCTTAAAACTGGGCATGATTACCTGCAAAAACACCTTCACCGTTTGGGTTTGAAGGACTCTCCAATCTGCCCTTTTTGTGGACTAAAGGACATGACTGGTGACCACCTTTACACTTGCCCTGGACTTTCGGACGTCGCAGTTAGAAATTCTGCGTTAGATGACTTTTCATTCATCTCAAGATTGTATTGGGCTGCCCGACAGAGACTGATATTTGAAAAACCTAGATCGAGCGTAGGATAAAAAAATCTTTAGTGTAGACAAATGGTCTCTAAGGACACCTAGGGGTCCTCGGTATCATTCGGGGGCTCCATGGAAAAATAAAATTGATTTTAGTGTCCTAGAAAAATTAGGAGGACCGCGCAAGATTTAATATCAAATTATAAAATTCTGATTCATTATTATTATATATATACCTAAATAAATAACAATAAATAATATAAAAAATTTTATGTTATGCGTAAAACATAAATATAGATAGATGCTTATAATGCAGTTACTTAATAAGAGCGCAATGTAATAACTTTTTGTGAAAAAACACTAACGAAACTAATTTCCATTGATTTGTTACTTGTAGTGACAATGTTGTGCATTACTTTTTTAGTGTTATTACTGAAACTTAGTTATTGTTCAATTTATTTCAATAAATTTAAACACTCAATTTCTATCAATAATAACGATAATATAGAAGCTAAACTAGAAAGTTCTTGCCAGTGTTAATGACCAAAAAGACTATGATCTACAGAATGACTAGCTTATTATTAGTCCTCGAAGTAATCATCATCGACATTCAGCACTTTCTGCCAAAGTGTCTCCTGTTGTGAAAACCTCTTGTGGTACATCTCGGGGGTTTTGAACGCAAAGAAGTCTGTGAGTGCGTGGTGCAAGTCTGCTTTATTGGTGAAGAATTGTCAAAGAATAGGATTTAACAGGGAATGAAATACTTGATAATCTGATGGTGCAAGGTGAGGTGAGTAAGGAGGTGGCCATAAAGGTTCCCAACTAAGTTCCTGGTCATCCGTGCAACATGCAGCCTTGCGTTATCGGACAAGAATAATACATTCTTGCGATTAAAAAGTGCTGGCTCCTTCTGCTGCGATGCCTGTTGCACACGTTCCAAATGTTGCGACTACAGGTCCGCAATGACCATTGGGCCATTTGTAGCAGCTCACAGCGAGCCATTTGACGACGAATCCATCAAACAACAGCTTTATCACACAGGCACAGATCTCCCTACCTGAATTTGTGAAACCAATGTCTTACCGTACGTTCATTCACAGCATTATCCCCGAACGCTTGACATATTCTGCGACTTGCTAATCTCACTTTGAAGACATACATCAAACCACCCCAAACAAGCTTCTTCGGCGTGCCCATTTCCCTTCGCTACTATTTATGAATGTGCGCGGTGGATCTGCTTTTATAACGACTGATATTCCAACTCTCGATTGAAGATACACTAATTTGCATACTCACTCTCTTTTCATTCAATGAATCAAAGTGAAAATGGCCAAAAATTTCATGTTTATATTATAATAGCAAAATAATAACAGTAAAAAACTAAGGTAATTCCTCAAACAACGAAAATAAAAAAATCCGTAGACATACACCTATGGTTTTACAGAGTAGAGCTCCAATTAACAGAATCAATTGGAGCCAGACCCCATTCGGTACATTGGATTTTTTCGAAGAAAAGGGTGTTTTTTAATTAATTATTGTACGTTGGAAATAGTTGAAAACTACCTATTTTTAAAGAAAGAGTTCATTTATATTTTTACATGAAATTGCAACATTTTTACATGTTAAGGTATTCATAAGTGTTGTACTTCAATACAGTACGTATGTACAGTGCTGTAAATGAAAATCATTGCTTGCTGAACATCTCGGTCAGAGTAAGCTGTTTTACTGCCTTCATACGCTTTCAAACAGCCAAATCGCGCATGCGCTTGGCAGTGAGAATTTTCACGTGGTCACATTCGGGCTGATGCTCCATCCACTTCAAAGCCGGCAAATGCTTGACTAGCTGATGGTCCCGTGGCTGCTTCAACTTGGATGTTAAGGTCATCTTCTTAATCAACACTTTAAATAAGTTAACCTTCATTTTTAATTTGAAATCTAGAGACAGATTCTCAATCTATTCTCCTATATCTTCAGCATTAACTTCTGAATGTCAAGGGATTTTCAAAAGAATGTTTCTGAATTCCTCAAATGACACGTCATTCTAAACTTCTACCATCCTTTTCTTCAGCATTTTCCTTCCTTCCGTTTCTGCATAATTTATTGTTATGAAAGAGATTTAAGTAATTGAGTTCAAGACAAGCAACAGAATACAGGAACGCAGTAACAGACGCCACTACATGAATAACTTGTCTACAATATAAACATAAACTATAGGAGTCTTGTAATTAAATCATGTAATTAAAAATCTAAGTCTATGTTATGTTGATATATATGTAGTGTAAAAAAACCTATGATAAAACCACAAAAGAGAAATCAACTAGAAATTAGTTTCAGTGAAGATTTAAAGTTGCTACTTACAATCATTGAGCTGAACGTTAAAACATTCACAACACCTCATCAAGTTCAAACTTTTTTTTTTATCCAATGGCGGGCACACAAGGGTGACTGAACCCTATGCCACAACAAGGCCAGAAACTGCTACTCATTTATCGTTACCCAGCGAGCACCTGTGAACCAAGTCACGGAGGCGAGTAGCGTTACCCGCGCCATACCACCACAAACTCCTTTATAGGGTGGACCACATTCATACAACATTACAGAAGAAAGGACAGAAACATCCATGCCCAAACCGGGATTCGAACCCGGGACCAACAGCTCAGGAGTCAATAACGCTAACCACTCAGCCAATCAGTCGGCAGTTCAAACTAGATTTTATTTATTTATATTTTATTTTAAGCAAAAACTAAAATTTAAATACTTCTTCATCAAAATGCACTTTTAAAAATTTTTTATTTTTATATCATGTATTTACGTAGCTTTGGCTCACTTGGGAGTCCATGGGAAAGTTTTGACTATAAAAAAGAGTTAATGTGGGTTAAAAAAGCTTGGGAATTCCTCCCCCAAATGTAGATCATGAAAGATTGCAGAACATTCTTATTGGTAACTTGGCCCCTATAGACTCGAAACTTCATAAATTTTAATTTACTATGCATTAGAGGATTAAAATTTTACTATTTGTTTATTAATTACTATTTGGTTTTTTACTATTTAATTACTATTTGGTTACATTAGAGGATTGAAATCCTCTAATGTAACCAAAAATACTGCGAATAAAAATATTCCAGAATCATTTCTAAGCACTTGAAACCGCCACTTTCACAGCATGAACGTTGTTTGGACAATAATTTTACAAGTTAAGCGATAATAATGAAATCAGTCAAATACATTATTCGTTACAATGTTTAACCAATCGGTCAAGAACATTCGCGTCTACAGATTGGAAGGAGAAGCACGTGGTCAGCTTGCAGTAAAAAATCTGGAGATCTGGAAAAAATTATATTTACTTAACTTTTTACAAAGTGCTGTTTGGCACCACAAACTGAGATCTCATGTTTAGATCACTTGCAGACAAATCAAATCAAACAAATCAAATTCATTTTATTTACAAAGTCATTAAGAAAATTCCCCTTATAACTTACCAGTGGGATAAATATCGTTAAAAGTGGCTTATTCAATTATAGCATATATATATATATATATATATATATATATATATATATATATATATATATATATATATATATATATATATATAGGTTCTACCAGTTCTTTGTCAGGAAATAATGACCGATAATGTTAAATAATTTAATTAATATTTCATAGAATAACGTAAAGCTATTTACATACTTGCAATATCAAAGCGTATTGTCCATTCTAACATTATTGTAGTTAGTTATAGTCCATAATTATTCTAATATCCATTCGTGTCTTCACGTCATCGCATCTTTTCCTCACATCGTCGTTCTCTCTCCCTTCTCCCCTGCGTGTCCGGCGGCAAACATGTGAAAGGCCCTCTGGTGGCACTTTCAATCCCCCACATATATACATAATTTTAATTTATTTATTATTTGAATACGTTATTTATTTATTTTACAAATGCCGAACATTAGCACTCAAACCATCAGTGCACGTGACTTCCAAGCAGTCATGCCCAGTCAGTCATCTAAATAGAGCCCCCGGAGTCTTTCTTCGAAAACTGGGAACATTCTCCCCTCCCACAGAATCTTCCACTTCTTATCTCTGGTGATTCGAATCCATACTCAACTCACTAGCAGAGGAGACTGAATCCGGTAAGGGGAGAACAATTTCATCAACTAATTTATAGTATTAATTTGATTATGCCGATATGGAAAAATAAATAACTTTATTTTCATTTAAGAAAAGTGGCTGTTTTTCTAGTAAAGGCAATATGTTCACATTATCACATTAAAGGGTGCTTGACATATAATGTGTAGATAATTTTTTTAAGTTATTTTCACATTACTTAGGTAATCTGAAAAAAAAAATTATAAAATTTTTTTGGCATTTTTAACATCCTTTGTTAACTTGCAAATTCGTAGAATAACTTATTTCAATTGGCTTTTACGTTTTACGCTATAATCATAGGTTTCCTTATGTTTAACTTAATTTGTAGCGTATTTTCATTTATTAGGTTTAAACTAGTCACAGACTATGTATCTATATATATATTGTTGCTAATGAGACTTGGCTGTGCGAATTAAGTCAATAGAGAGCGTCTTTCATTTGGATCAGAGCACCACGAAAGTGAAAGTACGACTCTTTTTAAGGTGCCTCGTCATTTTGAACCATGGTCAAGTGACGAGGCCACACCTGAGCTGGCACCCTCCTCTCCATATCCACGCCACACCAGCGGAAGGATTTTGGACGTCTAATATTAACGTGGACACGTCCCCAACCCACAGAGTTCCAGCAACCCAGTGAAGGAGAGTACACCGTCATTTTGAACCATGGTCAAGTGACGAGGCCACACCTGAGCTGACACCCTCCTCTCCACATCCACGCCACACCAGCGGAAGGATTTTGGACGTCTAATATTAACGTGGACACGTCCCCAACCCACAGAGTTCCAGCAACCCAGTGAAGGAGAGTACACCGTGGTCACCCTCCCAACCTTCATTGGTGAAGTACTTTCCACGAAGATTATTGTCCATGGAATGAAAAAGCTGGTAATTTGATAGTGCAAGATCAGGTGAATAAGAAGAACGGCATAAAGTCTCCCAACCAAGTCGCAGTATGGTATTCCTATCCACCCCCGACCCACGTGACATGCGGCCTAGTATTATCGGCCAAGAACAGTGCATCCTTGCGATTAACTAGTGCCAGCTGCTTCTGTTGCAATACCTATTGCACACGTTCCAACTGCTGCGAGTACAGGTCCGCCACTTTCACAGCATTGGTTGACATTTCACAGCATTTTCCGCCATTTCACAGCAAAGCATGACAGCTTTTTCCCGTTGGTAGCAGCTCATAGTGAACCACTTGACGACTAGTCCACCAGACACCAGCTTCACGCAGAGGGACAAATCTAACGACTTGAATTTGTGAAACCAATGCCTTGCCGTACGCTCATTCCCAAACGCTTGACATATTCAGCGACTTGATGCAGCAGCTGATAAGCACACTTTGAAGTCATTAATCAAATCGCACCGAACGAGTTCCTTCAACGCATCCATTTATCTTCCCTACTTTGCGAGTTACGATTGATGAATGTGTGCGGTGGATAAGCTTTTATAACGATGGATATTCCTACTCTAGACTGACCAGTGTATCAGCTGTGACATTTTCACCTGACCGTGATTCAGAATAATGAGTCATTTGGTGATGGGCGGGTATTCCAAACCAATTAACCAAAAGGAACAATCCGGGACTCACCTGCATTGTTGTTGCTTATGATACTTGGACAAGCCAAGCTCGCTATACCATTGGCAGTGTGAATTAAGTCAAGAGAAAGCGTCTTTTTTTTTTGGATCAGCGCACAACGAAGGTGAAAGTACGACTTTTGCTCATTTTAAGGTGCCTCGTCATTTTGAACCAACGGTCAGGTGACGAGGCCACACCTGAGCTGGCACCCTCCTCTCCACATCCACGCCACACCAGCGGAAGGACTTTGGACGTCACAAATGAACGTGGACACGTCCCCAACCCACGGAGCTCCAGCAACCCAGTGAAGGAGTGTACACCGTGGTCACCCTCCCAACCACTGCCCGCGACAAATGATGCTTCACTTTGCTGAGTTTACGGGAAGCGGCGTGAAGCTACTGAGCCACTGGAGCTCTTATGTATGTATGTTTATATTTTTTCCTTCTTTTAAATATTGTGTCATCTGCATTTTTTTCTTGGTGTAAGAAAAATATTTGCTGTTCTGAATCCCTGCTTCTTTTTATATCCTCAGCGAGTAATTTGTTTTTTTTTAAAAATAACGATATTTACTGTCTTACATGTTTGGGTTTACTACTTTTAGATGTTGTTTTCGTCCTCTTCAAGAAGTGCGTTTTCGCCTTTCCCAATATGTCATTGATCGGAAATTGTTTAGGAAGTGGGTGAAGAGTATTTCAGCTTCAATATTCAATAATTTCATAATGAGGGAGTTTTTTTTTAATCAATCTACTCCTCATTCGATTTGTTTTAATTATTCTATACATTTTGAGAAGCAAAGGATAAAATTATATTGTAACGTGTATATTATTGTGTCTCAACTGTAAAATTTAATGTAAAATGTAACTTCCATTAGAAGAGATTTTTTTTTATTATTTAAGGTTTTGTTTATTTTGTAATGTCATATACAAAAAAAAGTAATATCACTACTGTTTCTGATTTCATTGAATAAATTTAATGTTTATCTGATCAATTTGTAACTAAATTGGAAATTAAATTTTTTCACGATAAAAACACTATTTAATGTCAAGTTTTAGTATTTAATGTTTTCACACATAAATTGAAATATTAATCAGAAAAATCTTTTTTTCCCAATTCATTGAATTCTTTGCTTATTTTGATATGTAGAAAATATCTAATGTTTTCTGCTTCTATTTTCATTGCATTAATTTATAGTTTTTCTTTTCTGTTCATAATAGAGCCGAAATCTTAAATACACATTTTCTTTTGATAAAACGAAAATTAAATAATCAGGTGTCAATTATAAATTGATTAAACTAGATATAAAATGGTATGAACATAAGACAGCGAAATCGTTAAATTCAGCTAATCCCGTGCACAGAAAAATGATACTGTCGCTGAAGTTTAAACAAATGAATAAACAGCAAATAAAAGAAAGTCTAGTCAGATGAATGTGATTTGGTTAGGGGAGATAAAGGATTTGCTCATGCAGTTGAACTCCAAAATGCATAACAACTTCTTGGATGAAGAATGGAAAGAATGTAACCACACAATTATTTACTCGTTCGTTATATTTTGTTTCAATTTTTGATTTTTACAGACTTTCGCCACTAAGGACCGCAGAATCAATGTCATCTGGCGATAAAATGTTTCTTTCTCGGTTTTACATGACAAGTTCAATACCACAACCAATTCAAAAACTAACAAAATGAGAGGGGCTATGCCCATTAAATATTCAATAGGGTCCAATACCTGATTATTTGTCTGAGCACCTAGATGGTTAGGCCGTCGTTCTCATTATCGGAAAGTATTGAGTTCAAATCCCGGTATAACCGAAGATCCGTCGTGCTCGTTAAAGGCGACAGTGGCACGTAAAACTAGATGTGGTCGCAATGTCCTCCAAGTGAAATGATACCTCTGGGGGTAGCAGGCCAAATATCGAAAATCTTCTACTTGGTCCCTGCTTCAAAATCACGAAATCTCCACACGATTACTTCGATCTAACTGGTAGAGCCTAAATCAGAACTAGGTGTAGGAAATCGTGCTAGTAAACATCCTAATTATCAGAAGGCCACTGTGCCTTAGTTGGTTAGGGAGTTTGTTCTCATTATCGGAAGTTAATAAGTTCAAATTCAAATTTAACCGAAGATCCGTCGTGTTCACTAATGGTGGCTGGGGCACATTAAATAGATCATTATTGCAATGTCTTCCATGAGAAATGATATTTCTGGAGGTGGCAGGTGAAGCATCCAATCTCAATAAAGAAGACCCCCACCCCACTGCTTCCACCTAATTGGTTGAATACAACTCAAGGCATGGTACAGAGAAGTGTGCTGGTACAACAACCGGATTTTCTATCGCTATTATCAGTCCAGAACAGGGAACGTCAATTCGAGTGTCGACCCCGTCATTTGGCAGTGATTTTAAAATATGGTTTATAGCATTCATCAACTTGGATAATCAAACATAAACATTTTAAAAGATACAGCGCAATATCAAATCTATCTAAACAATAGCAAATTACATCATCTTTTTGATCTACAATAAAATAACTACGTAGACAACTGCGCTGGCAGCCTCTTCTCCGAACTTCTATACACCAGCAGGGATTAGTAGATTTTTACGAAAGTTAAAAATTGTATGAGCTCTCTCAGCACAACTATCTTTGATAGGATGGAATACGGAACCCATTATTTTCTAAATACTAAAATAATATTTAAGTTACATTTTTCGTGTAATCATTATTATACATCCTTCATTTATTCATGTGCTTTAAAAGTCAAGAGAAATATTAAATAAATAATTAGTTTATTAAATTGCTCTAAAATAATTAATGAATAATGTAGGTAGTTACTGCATAGGGTTAATCTGTGGTTTGGGTACCCCTTTCTTGCCAAATGGGCGATAGACGCGGCAAGCGTGGTAACCCTGGCTATTTCATCCTAAATGCAATTCTTGTGACGCATGCTCATTAACAACTCTTTTGTTTCAGTATTCCTATTGGTCGCTAATTATTTTGATTTTGAAATGACCGTAGAATTTAAAATTTGATGCACGACATTTTATTACCGTTGAATTTGCCCTGGAGGTAGTAAGTGAGTTATTTATTTGTTTCTGCTTATTTTTATTTATTAATTTTTAAAAATATGATAATTTTTCTCCATATTGTAGTGTATTTTTTGTTATACAATTGTTAAAAAAACCATTGTTTTTGTTTTTGTTGCCATACCAACAGTGAAACTCGTTAAAAACACGGATTTCAATTCGTCGACATAGAAACGACGTTTTTACGTAGTGTCTCGCGGAGCATTCAAATCCGGGAGAGAACACGCAAAAACGAGCCAGTTGGAGACTTTTTAAAAATGCGCCAAACAGGGGACCCAAAGCACATTTTTACCCTCCATAATAACATTTTAAAATTACCTATGTATAATAAATTGACAAATAGTAGATTTAATTTTTTTGAGAAAAATAGTCCAATACTTTATTAACACAATCTAGTGTATTGACGCTTTTATAACGTTCGATTTCATTATCAATTGAAACTGTATACTCTTTATTTTAACGTTGTGTTTTGATTTCTTATTGTGACATGAGAAAATATCATTGCATAAACTTCGTTAACTGTTTCTTTTCAATTGAGAATCTCAGTTTCAGATTATGCATAATGAATCCTAAAATACAGAACTTGTTGAAAATTTGTAAGCAAAAAGTTCAATAGATATAACAAGAAAGCTTCCTAACTCTTTTTAGTCGTAAGCGTGCAGGAATTTGGCGAATTTCAGCCAAAATTCCAGACTTTTTGAATAATTAGGCGCGGTACCGTTATGAATGAAATCGTCTCTCTTATTGAACCATGCTGGTTATAATTCATGATGAAAATTATTTCATTAAATATTGATAATCATGATCGTGTCGTGGTTATTTCATTAATTCACAATGGCATCGAAATCATCATTCATAATGATTATTCATTATTCACGTTGATCGTTATTTATAATAATCGTTATTCAATCACTTTCAAACTCTTTTCAAACAAGGGTGGAAATGAATTTGACAATTTTGAGTGAAAACACTACTATTAGGGTAATGAAACGAGTGTTACGTAATCAATCCATTATACAGCGATATTTCATTAAATCATGAGAGAAGCGAAATTATTATTCATGATAATCACAATTCAAAAACTTTCAAATTGTTTTCAATCAAGATTGGAAATGAATTTGACAATTTTGAATGAAGTGAGTGTGACATGGTCAATGAATATGGCTGAATGATGGTGACTATTTCATCAAATCAAGGGGACACTGAAATTATTATTCATGATTATTATATTCAAACTCTTCTCAATCGAAGGTGAAACATTTTAACAATTCTTTGAAATCTTCACCATTTATGTAGGGAAGAACAATGTATTCCTCAGGAAAAAGTGTGACTGTTTCGTTAAATTATAACCACGAAATAATTATTAACAAAGCTAAAATTTCATGATAACCAAATTAATATTTAACATTAAAAAAATGTGCTACAAAAATAGGAAAATAAAGAAATACATTGAAATAAATAGGAATAATAGTATAAAAAGTACACTTTAAAATTGTTTTAAGCATACTTCTTATATTCACTTAGCTTAGGTTTGATACAAAGCTCCGAATACTTTACAAACAAAATAAAACTAATATCAGTTATTCGATTACTATAAAAATAAGATTTACACTCACCCAATGAGAGGACTGCTCTCTTCGAAATGACAGTCTTTAAGTTCGATTCCAATCTTAGTTTAATTAGTAGAGATGAATGCTTCATTTCCACTTTTGCACAAACGTCTGTCGAGAGTTAGAATTTTCAGGGTTTTCTCTCTTGTGAATCTTGACTTTGTGACTCAAAGTATCAATGATGTATTCTCATTAGGCATCATCTGAATGCCTTATAACAACTTTCATTTATCCAGTTAGTCATTTCATGCTGTCATAGGAAAGTATCGGGTTTGATTCCAATCACTGTCAAACAATAGGAGATAAATATTTTGACACCACATAGTGGATAACCCAATAGCCTATTTCATTTTTGAATCTCTTATCTAAATTGTGGAGGACTATTCTATATAGTGGACCCATACTCAGGTATTGCAAGGGTAGAAACCTAGAAAACTCACAAGCACCCACCTCAAATGACGTGCATCCATCCATCTTCCCTTGTTTAAATGTGACTGGTATCGAATCCACGATCCTTTGCATAGAAAAACGATGTTCCTCACTAGGCTATGAAACCCAGTAAATGAATGTTGCATTCTTATTGTCTGTTCGCATGCATATCAGTCCATGCGGATCATCGGAAGCTTTCCAGGTTTTCCTCTTTGTGACAGGTCAACACGACCTACTCACACTCTCCTCCCACCATGCACGATCGATGCTCATCGGTTTGCATAGATTCTGAAGTTTACAAAATCTAATTTGTGTACGATGAATAAGATTGTGAATCGCACAAAGGATTTTGAAGCTTATAAAATTTCAAACTTTATTATGTGATACATAATATTTACGAAACGGTTCATTTAATATAGATTTCCATGTTTCATGAGGGAGAGGATAAGTTAACATAACAAATGTGAAATTTATATGATATGTGCAGTGAAAAAAGAAACAATCAGTCAATGTATGTATGTATATGTATGGGTGTGTAGATGAAATATACACCGAGAAACAAAGCAGGAAAAAGCTAAGAAATTAACATATATATAAATTTGATTTCCAAAAGTAAAAGGTGAAATTCATCTGAAATATCATTTGTCACCAAATGAAATACCAATGAATATATCATAAAATCTGTGTGTGTATGGATATATATATATTATTGGATAATTTTTTAATATAATAATTCATAATTTAGTAGCAGTCTGCAGCAGATTATTAAGGCAGTGAATGCAAGACAGGTATTTATTTAAAGAAAAGATGAAATAAAGTTAAAATGTCTATCTGTAACATAAGTGTGACCCTCACCACTGGTTAGCAAGCATCTGTGTACTTTTTCTTACTGAAGGTGGTTTATATAGGAGATGCTACGGGGTTGTTGAATGTTATAGAAAGGACTAGGAATTCACTGGCATCTGTGTTTTAGGACTTCAGTATAGGGGTAAAATGAGGAAACGTTCAGTGCGGAAATAAATGCATGTTATGGTTCAGTATTTCAATAATTATAGATTTCCCTTCGCACAATGCTCGTAAGATAAATTACAAAATTGCTCCCATGGATTGGTTTATAAGAAAGTTACAGATTTGGTTTCCAATTAATCACAGCTGCCATTGAGATTCGATTTATGCAAATGGCATTCGTAAAATTGTTCTTAAGTTTTTATTTCCAATTGCACAATAAAAAACAATTGAACATCAAAAAAATAAATAAATGAACAATAAATCTATAAATGATAACGAGCAGTCCAAAAATGTTCCGAGCTAAATATCAGAGGAAGGGCAGGATACCCCGTTTATAAAGAAGGCAACCATTCACAACCCATCCATACAAGGAAAGGACCAAGACAGGAGAGAGAGAAGGTACATCCATGCCAGAAACGGGATTCAAACCCAGGACCTCCCTATTCGCAATCAGGTGCGCTGACCATTAGACAGGATGGGCGGCAATACAAGCCAGTTTTTTTATTCGATATCACAGGTACAAAAAGGACCAACAACCGAGTTGATGAGCCATTGATCTTTGTTCAAACAATCGTTGGTAGATATCAAAAGAAAAAACAGCAACAAATTTCATCCTAGGCCATTCAAATATATTAAAATTTTTTATAAACAATGATTGATTGATTAAATTTGTAATTTTTTTAATTCTTCGGTGAAAGAATCCCGGAAGTTGTTCTTTATTAGACATTTAACATTATTAAAAGAAAGTGTGACCGCCCACCCTGTCTAGTGGTCAGAGTGCCTGACTGTGGATGGGAAGGTCCAGGGTCCGAATCCCAGTACTTTCTCTGTCTACCCTGTCTTTGTTTTTTCTTTGTATGAAAGGGTTATGAATGGTTGCCTACCCTATAAACTCAGTACTTATGTTTGCAAAATAATTAAATGCATATTCCTAAACTTTTAAAATCAATATCCTTTAAATTAATTTTTTTA
Organism: Latrodectus hesperus; assembly: GCA_037975125.1. Classification (NCBI taxonomy): domain Eukaryota; kingdom Metazoa; phylum Arthropoda; class Arachnida; order Araneae; family Theridiidae; genus Latrodectus; species Latrodectus hesperus. Next base: position 7,856 of record JAJQOW010001304.1, on the reverse strand, counting down.
CAAATGAAATTTTTCTTTAATAATGATTATTCAATTAACATTAATTTAAATAATTTCTGTTTAAACAATGAAATTTAAATAAGTAATATTTTCTTTGAAATATTTCAATTCAACAAGAGGCTTAATAGTAAACAACAGGTTTTAGTGTAATGTTTAGGAAGACAGAGGGGATATGGCACATTCGTCAAGCGCTGACCAATAGGGCGGCACCACTGATGTTGCTTCCTCCATGGTATTCACAATATTTATAATTTGCATATTAATTCCCTTAACATTTTGTCACTCTTATATTTTGATTGGCAACAATTACTTTCAGCAGTTTTTGAAATGGTATTTAAATCTTCGCGGTTTTGAAACGTCGCTCTTTTTTAATCTATCTCTTTCTTTTTAAATATTTTACTATTTGCTTTTGTAATATTTATTAAGAATGGAAACTCTATATAAAAAGAAAAGCTTACAGTTCTCTGGTTTCAGTAAAGACATTAAGAAAAAGGAATTACTTGAATCAAGAAAAATCTTAAGGCACCAAAGACTTAGTGTCCTGAGATCTATCTCCGAGGAAAGTAAACAACAGGAACAGGAGAGCTGCATTCCAAAATTAGGTATATGTATATGTCAATTAATTTTGTATTTTTCTGAGTTAAATTTTTTTTGTATATTTACTTAAACTTAATTCTACAAACGTATTAAGGAATTATTATATTTAAACTTTATTACGTGAGCATTATGGAAAAAAATATTTAATACTGAAATAAGAAAATTTATATTATTTGTGTAAGAATATTTAGGAGATAAATATTAAATGAGTTTTAAAGTTTATTACTTGTTCAGTTGCATACTCATCGTAGTCTCTATTGAGATCTTCATTCATTTTAACCTTTCTACATTTTTCATCTTTGCTTATTGTTTTTAAGAAAATCACTGATTAATGTTTATGCATTTTTAAGTTTTTAAATCTAGCTCTTTTACAAGAAAGTACGATGTGTAATAGGTTTAAATATTAACTTTTTTAAATATTTTGAAATAAAAGATTTTTTGCTCTTAATAAACAACTAAACCTAATCATATTTTAATTATCTTATTAAAGTCATTTACAAGCATGAACACTGTGTGAAGATAATCTTAAGGTGTGAAGAAAAATAATTATAAATTGTTCTCATTATGTGTGTTCACAGTAAACATCCAGTTCAGATGCTTAAAAATATCTTCAAACTAAAAATTGAGCGTAGTCCTACATAATTCAAGGATGAATATATATTTGTGTATAATTATCAACTAATGATTAGATTTAACTTTTAATAATTTGCTTATTAAAAAATTTAATAGCTGTAAGGACTACAGGAATTCCTACACGGGCTGAAATGTTGAAAAAATGGAAAGAAGAAAAGCTATTGAAACAACAAAGAGAGAAAGAGACAAAAAAGCCACCTTTTAGATTTGGTGCTGCTCCTAAAGTTACTAATCCTAGTATTCCAACTTTTGGATCCAAATCAAAAGTATGTATATTCGGTGAACTTTTATACTAACATAATATGAAATAGAAGTCTTTTAATTTTTATTGTATAAATGTGTTCAAATTGCCTTTAATTATCAATGAATTATTAAATTGTATTGAAAGTAGTTTTTTGAATGCCTAGACTTATTTCAATTATATTTATGAAATTTTAAATATTAAGTCTTAAAATCCATAGAAAGCCTTTATTTAATTTTTATTGTATTTATGATAATTTTAATTTCTTTTCCTGACTCTATCAATTATGTAAATTGAACTTATAAAATTTAAAGTCAAATGTAGTTAATATACTTTAAATTTTAGCTTTATTCAATCTTGTGTGTGAATTGGATTTTAGTTAATGCTTATTACTGAAAATTCTTTGAACTTTATTTTAGTTTTTCAGTTTCATATCTTGTATATTTGTAAAGATTTCCATCTTTATATGAAATGATGGAACTTAATGATATACTTGCACCCAATAAGTTTACATAGTAATTTATAATAAAAAGGACCAAGAATTTGTTAAAAATTCTCATTCTAAAAACCTGAATTTTTTTCTTGTAACAAGTATTTATTACAAAGTATGTTAGAATTAAAAGATCTGAATATGAATAGTTAAAGAAATTTCACAAATACATAACTACTGTTATAAATTTATATATAAAATACTAAATTTTCCTGAAATTTTCAAAAAGCCATATTCTAATCAAATTTGTCTTGTATTTTAATTATTAATTAAATTTAATTAAATACTTAAAATATGAAGATGACTTTTGTATTAAACTTATAACTTAAATAATGATTAATATTTATTTAAAAGGCTGACTTTGTAATCTGGCAGGTAATTCATGTTCAATACTGAAATATTTTCTTCAATTTTTCATAAGTGAGTAGCTTTGAAGTTGTATAAAATTTATAGATAAAAGATGCATTTCTTTAAAGGTTTCCCAGACTTTAAAACCTGTATCCACCACTTCAAAGACTACTCAGATCTCAAAATCCGATACTGTTTCTCAAAAATCTGTTGCTACTAAATCTTTCCAGTTAAAAAATACTGAATCCTTGAAGTCTTCTTCACTCAAACCAAGTCAAAAAGTGAGTTTTCAAACATTTAAATCATTAGCACATATGCCGTATAATCTAGAATGCCAAATTTTGTGTTTTTTGGGAGGGGATTTTTCTTATGAATCTGGTAACTTGGCTTTTGTTACGTCATATAGAGACGTAAGAATTATACAGGAAATTTTATTTTGGCAACCTTAGTATTAACGTCATTGTGCACGTCACAATATCATCTTGGCAACATTTCTTTGCCAAAAGGATTCAGAATTTGCCATCCTTGTTCATACAGAATCTGTGTCAAATAATTAATCTAAATGGTAAATTAATCTTTAATTTTATGTTTAGATGTGTGAAATTGTATTAAATTTTTCAATTGCATGGTACATTAAAATTAGTCTTAAAAAGTTTCGTTTCTAGTTATTAGAATTTTAAAACTTCCATAGTACTTGATTATAATGAAATATTCACATTTTTTGGAATTCGGAAAAACGCGCGATTTCAAAGCTGAAGTTAGCCGTCAACCAATAGCGATCAAGTTCTATCACGCGTAGAGACGTAATTTTGGTTGGTGACAGAGCTGTAGAACGCTTAGCGCGAAAATTTGAAATCGCGCCAATCCTTTACGGGTCTGTTAACTTTTACCAAATATTCAACTTTTGCTTGTTGTAAGCCTTGAAAACAATTTCTAAATACTGCTGATTTGATACCCTTAAAACATATATAAAATGAGTAGATCTTATTAATATAGAAACTGTTGCTAACCGGATTTTGCATGTTCTACTCTTGTGTTTGACTATAGATATAAACTTAATGCTTTTCATAAGTTAAAGTTGATATTAAACCATAAATAGGAATGAAGATTTCCAGTCACCTACCCCACAGATATGTACATAAAAAGTAAAAAAGCACAGCACTTAGCTATATCTTCTCTTGTCTAACTGTAGATGTGATGAAGCTAGAACTGTCCACTCTGACGAACAATAATAGGACTAAAATGTTTACAAATCACTTGTCGTTGGTGAGCCCACACAAGTTATATTTAAATTATTCAGTGAAAACTTTAAAATTAAAAATATTTAATTTTTATTTCCTTTAACAATTCAGTCGTGACGATTTTATATTGCTTATTTAGAATTAATCTCGTGTTGAAAAAAATAGAAAAATTGATTTCTCTTTTGGTTAGAATCACTATAAATAATTTTATATTAGAAAGTCCAGACTAGTTGAAGCTTGCCAATGACATTTACATTCTTATAATCATAGAAACCAACTGTCCTATTATTTTCAACTTATTCTGTTATGAAGTTATTATACTTAAGCTAAAACTATTTAATATTTTAAGACTTTGTTTTTGTAATTAAGTATTTAAATTGTATTTAGATAGTTAATCTATATTTAAAATTGTTTCATAAGGAATCTGCATCCACTTCGTCAACCACAGCTCAGTGGAAAAAGTCATTGCCACAAGAATCCATTTCAAAACCGGTTTCATCTTCCCTCGGAAGCACTGCAAAACATTCTCAGCCATTCAAAGCAAGTCAATTTATTTTTTAATCTTTATATTTTATGAAATTATACTAATAAGTTCAGTTTTTACTTTTATTCATTAAATCTATGAATCATTAGTTTCTTAAAGTTTCAGCTTACATTTTTTAAATAGTAAGCAACATAAGATCACCAAACATTGAAGAATCTTATTTGTATCTAAAATGTTCAATTTTCAAACTATTTCTTCAACTGTTCTTGGTTTGGAAAAATCATAAATTTTAAAGTTTAATTTAGAAACCACAAAAGGTTTCATTTATATGTATAGCAATGTAGAGAGAACAAAAGAATACAATGGACCTCGTTGAATCTTTTAAATTAATGTACAGAAAACGTGAAAATAAGCAAGGATTAATCTTTATATGTTTGTATATCTAATCGTTGCAATTGTGTTATTAAAAATTTAATTCACAAACAATAAGTATAATGAATCAATTTCAACTCGTCACCAATTTATTTTCGGAATTTCCTTTCATGTACTTTAATTCATTCACATGCAATTTTTACCTAAGAAATATATATTTAGTGCTAATTGCTTTTAAGGAGTATAACATAAAATTAAACTCAAATTCAATTGGTAAAACTGAAATAAAGCTAAAAATTTAATCTTTAAAATTTTAAAATGTGTATTATGTCAATGCCTATATCTACATGTATCTAAACATCAAGGTTCTAGTCTCAATGACCTGTCCAATAATTTATTTCCTATCTATGCTTACAAAAATTTCAATATCACAGCTTGTTACTATATTTTGTTGATTAGAATATATTTAAAATCATTAAATATTTAAAATGAGTGTTTCAATATTTTTAAACAAATCATCAAACATTAAAGCCAAATTCTAATTCCATTTTTGGCACTGAATATAATAAAATTGAAATGCTTAATTTATGTATTTATAAATACCAAAAATTGTCAAACTTTCAGTTTGAAAGCAATGTTGATTAACATTAATTTTCGAGGATAAAACAAGCCTATAAGTTTTTAATTAGTGGAGAGAACAAATAGTTTCTTCAATGTTACTAAGAGTATGTGAGAACTGTTGAATTGGACTGTAACAACGATAAAGGGATTATTATCAAATATATCATATTCATTTTCTTGATTTATTATAAAATAAAAAACTTTTGCTAGGTAAGTACCAATGTGGCTATTGAACTTAGTCACTTAACAATAGGAAATATTTATAATTCTTAAATTTATATTTTGAAACTTGTAGCTTTATTTGAATTAGTTGACTTTTGTACACTGTAAACTTGTTTAATGGCTTTAAATTTTATAATATTTAAAAAATCAAGTTCTGGATTTTCCTGTGTGTAATCCACAGTGGCACATTATCTGCAAGACCATTTTTCAGGTAAAAGAAGAAAAATATCCCATAATCCGCAGGACATGTATAGCCTGTGGCAATTTTTCCGTCAAATGTTTAAAAATTTATACTGTGCGTAAAGTGTTACCATATAGAATAAATACTATGATTAAAAATAATATATTACAGAAATATTTGTGAAAAAGATCTGTTTGGATTCACCTCAACACAAAGTGAAATAAACAGAAAAAATTAACATCGATCAAGATCTCCAGAGATATGCTAATAAAATTTTAAAATTTTTTAGTTTTTAATAATTTTAAAACTAAAATTAAATGAAGGATAGTTTTCAAACTGCACATTAGATACATTTTCTTTTGTACTGTACATGCATTGTTTTTCACCTTACATTAACATGTCTGTCACCATTTTTTATTTGCATGTCCTATAGCATTTTAATTTGAAATTCGCTGTGTAACTTAAATATTTGGGCCTCAAAATAACTATATAGGAATTCAAATGTTTCTAGAATAAAACGTCTAGTCACATCTGTTAAAGACAGAAGGTGAAATTATGTTAACTGATTGCAACTGTAATATTGTTCCAAGGAACTGTATTACATTCTTGAATGTAACTGGAAAATACTGATTTTGTTAAAATAAGTCATGAAACATAAAGGCATTTATTCGGAGCTTTATTGTAAGCTTTTCTGTTGGAAAATGTTTCTTCAGATTATGTAATACTCACCACAAAATTTGAAAATTTTTAACGCTTAATCTGTGTGTGTAGTTATATACAAGAAAATACGATAGTTTAATTATTGATAGTTCCTGATATTTACATAGATTTTACTTTTACAGCCTCTTTCATCCAAGCCAGCTTTCAACAGAAATGTAAAGTCTAAAGAAATAATTCGTAAGTAAATATTGTGAAGAATAAAATAGAAATGTTCACGATTCACAAAATTCAACTAAATTTGCATATTAAGTTTGTATTACATCAAATATTAATATCTGCATGTTTTACTGCGAAATTAAAAATTTTATCAGGTATTCATTGAATTTTAAAATCTGATATTTATAAGGAAATTTTATGTGTAAAATTTTTATATCAAAACCAAACTAATATACATAAATTTAATAGTTTGTTTCAGCTTACTAAAGTAATCCATATTTGATTTTCGTAGAATTAAAAATGTTTTTCAAATTCACAGAGAATAAAAATTGCTTTTAAATTGTTAGCATTTATAAACACTCAACTTTAAATCTTGACTTTTGCAATGTGAATTATTACAAGAATTATCAGGTGTACAAAGTAAATTATTTAAGTTAAATTACTCTAGTTTAAATTGAACTTCTAACTTAACCAACCATATAAAAACTTGTTATCCATGAAAGTGAAAGTTGTTCTCAGGCTCAGATTTGTTTTTAAATCTGAGTAATCTAAGAGAAGCTCTTGCTGAAATATTTAAATGTTCTCAAATAGAATTTATTAGTGTAATGTCTTATTACAATCCTAGGTAAAGTTTATATTGAGAAATTTTAAGTGTTATATTTTGACTTAAGTTTAAAAGTTGCTCTAACAAAATAAAATTTTTAGTTTTTATACAATTCCTCTTACTTTTAAAATGTGTAAAGTGGTTGACAAATTCTTAAACACTACGATCAAAATCTATTTGTGAAATTTATATACAAGAAATATATTGTTAGATTTGGCTCTTATCAGCAGCACATATTCCTGATATTTTGTTTAATAAAGTCTGTTGCTCATAATCACTTAAACTATGTAATGCATGTTTACTTTTATCTAGGTAATCTTCACTGTTCATTTAATAAAGCCGATAAGATTATAAAATATAATGATATTTCTGCATAATTAAGAAATAAGCCTTACTCAAATTTTCTTAGTGTATTATTTCAATATACGTTAATTAGCTGATTATTTAATAAGCAATAATTTTAATTATGAAAGAGATATTTAAGATAATTTAGCTAAAAAGACTAATTATCTAAAATATCTGGCAAAAACTCAGAGGATAAATTTAAATCTACTAAAGATCTTCCGAATGATCAAACATCTCAAATCTTTGATTGTAATATCAGTCACATTGAACCCAGAAAGTCATTTGCACCAAAAAATTTTAAATTTTGTGCACCGATTAAATTGGATATTTCTTGTTTCAATATTGATGGTCCATCGGCTATTTTTTCAAAAGAAAAAATTGGGAGAGTAAGAACGTAAGTTATTGTTTATTATAAAATTACTAATTTTATTAGGATTTATTTTTGTCACAATTAGCTTAAAACTATGTCCCTTCTCGTAAGTCTAAGCTGGCGATGTTTCTCAAATTCTTTAATAAAAATTAAAGTAGTTTTAATATTTATTCTATAAATTATAAAAATATCTGTTAAAGTTTATTTAAATTACTTTGAAACAGTTACTCT
>JAJQOW010001303.1:0-54982 GCA_037975125.1 Latrodectus hesperus | reverse complement strand
TCAAGATAATATATATAATATATATTATATATATTATCTTGATCCGTATATCCAACTTGAAGCAGACAAGGGAATATCAGTTTATGAAACATTTGTCTACTTTGACATGGATAGAGCGTCATTCTGAGCGTGATCACATGCAAATTCTCATTGTCAAGCGCATGCGCGACTTACTGTATTTATGTACATCACTTTTAAATATACCTTAACAAATAAAAATGTTGCTTTTTTAATTAAATTCTTTTTCTTTAAAAATGTATAGTTTTTTTCGTTCATTTTCAATTTACAATAATAAATTAAAATGACTTTTTCGAAATCCACATAACGAATATCCGAATGTGACCAGTTCCAATTGATTTGAATAATTTAAGTTCTACTGTACTTTGCTTTGTTAACAATTTCTGTGTTTCTGAATTTTAATTATTATGATTCACACATTCCTTATTTATATAATCCCTTTCTTCGTGGTAACTATTTGATTTGTTATCAATTACTTTATCATGGTTTTTCCAAAAAAAATGTCATTTTCTCCAGCATACTTCCTTGATTTATTATCAGTTCTTTACACGGGATAAACTTCATCTGCGTTTATAAATTCTATCTTCAGGGTTTTTTTTTTTTCCCCAGGAAATGTTTTTTATCTCAGCTACTTCAGGGTTTTAAAATTGATAAAAAAAATATTCGAAAAACAAAACTGTGAAGTATGTACAAAAGAGTAATAATACTATAAAAAATAAATATAAGTGAAAACAAATCCTGCTAACATTCATAAACTTCTAGTGTTATGGAAAATCTCTCGAATTACCGAGAGAAAACAGTGCCTTTGATGAGGATTGCTGTAAAAATTGCAGGAGAAATGTAAAGCTGCACGGATCATCTCTCGAGAAATCCGAAAAGGAACATTTAAAATCAAATTTTCTACCTATTAAAGATTATTATTATATATTTAATAGAATTCGCTTCAGTGGCACAAATTTGAACTCTATATTTTTATATTCTCCTGTTTTGTTAGAGTTGAAGCAAATTTGCTGCATTTAGAGATAAACAAATATATATATATATATATATATATATATATATATATATATATATATATTGTATAATACATTATGTCCATTTTTCTTGTTATTGATGAAGCGAATTGATCAATTACTTAATCAAAATTTATCATTTCACAAATGTTTCTTTTTCTATACTTAAAAATTTTAAGATTTTTTAATTTTATTCTAATGCACAAGAATTCGAAGTTATTCTCCATTTAAAGATCCCAATAAATTATCATCAGTTAAAAATAGTCAAATTTCAACATTCAAAAAATTCAATCAAAGTATTCGTAAAGGAAAGTAAAATTATTCGAATAGGAATTTTAATTTTTTTCATAACAATTCTAAAAAAAATTTTATAATAAATTGTCGGACACATATTATGAAAAGAATTTTGATTTGAAAACAATGACTAAAACATTTACGAAATAGATATATTTGACAGCTAAGGAAAGTAATATGAATCTGGTTTTGTTTGGTATTTTTCAAGGACAAGTCCACTCCACATAAGAGTGTGGATGTTTATCCTTTATTCCGCGATTCTGTTATTTTACATTTTAAGTTTATATGTGGGCTATTTAATAAACAATCTATAAAAGACAAACACAATAATATAATCTCCCGCTAAGAAATTAAAATAGGATGTAGTTTTTTCTGTTTTGTAATTCACGAAATAAAATAGAATTAAAATTTTATTTATCATTACATTGACAAGACGAAAATTTCATAAAAGAAACACACACAACTAAGATCTACGATAATATATACCATTATTTAGTACAAACTATTCATATAAACATCAATATTTTATGCATTTCATAACAATATTCATAAAATAGATACAGTGCATTTTTGTTAATCACTTTAAAAACGATTCTTACGAAATATAAAATTCAATGCTCCTGCACTATAAGATGATTACAGAATTCTGAAACGCAGATGTCATTAAAAATCGCCTTCAAGTAATGATTCATTCATGTAAGCTACGATATTAACAACATTAATCAAGCTATAAACAGGCTTTTGTCATCAAAACATACTTAAAAGTCGCATTTTCTTTTTATATCCGTTCTTTTCAATCTTGCTCACAAAATTTCAGACACAAGACCTGAACAACCACATTTTTATAACAGTAAACTCACACGGGAGAACAACCTTTTCAGAAAGAGAATAGTTCAAAAATATTTGCTTATTCGGGGACTGTTGTCCCAAAACTTTCATCAGCGGCTGGGTTTAAATAGCTCAGATATTAATGACGTAATCTTATAAGAAATTTACAATGACGTAAATGATTCGTTCGCTTATGAAAGAATATTTATTTCATATCAGTTCTCGAGATAAAAATATCTGTGTTTATTAAAAATAAAGGGAGACGCTGTGACAAATTTAAAAACGATGATTTTTTTATTATCCCTTTTCTAAAGGCAAGATCTTTTCAGGCAAGAAATTTTCTTTTACAGGTTAATAAATTGACAATTTGATGGCATGTTTTCTGAAAATCTCCGCATCATTTGTGGATGATAGATTTAATGTCCTTTAAGATTTTTATTTCATTTTAAGGAGCTCAATACGAAAACCAGAAGCTAAACATTTTTAATGACTACCCCATATCGGTTGTTAATAAATACAAAAGAAAAGTAAAATGAGAGAAAATACATATTAAGTCTTGGTATACAGGAGAGAAACACCACACATAATAAGCATATCTCGAATGATTTAATTTAATGACTCTTGACCGATGTGGAAGTTTGTATTGGAGAATGCACCAGCTCAGGTTTTCACCTCGTGACTGACTACGAGATCGGTTTCAATATTGCATTGCTCTAATACTGATACATAATAGTATATTGTTTCATTAATTTACCCTTTAGAGAAAAATTAGGTAAAACCCTTGAAAGTGCTAGATCTCTTTCATAGATGGTTTGATAATATTTTTAAATTATTTTAAGATATCAGTTATTTTGTTGAGTGCCAGCAACAATTTAATTTTTATCGGCTACACATTTTAACTTTTTAGCCATACTTTCTTTTTTATCATTATTTGTTAGCGAAGCATTAGTCTTAAGAAGCTTACATGTCAAAAGCAAAAAACAAAATTACAATCATAAAGCTATTTCGTATAACATCACAAGTCACGCCATGCTTAACTTTTGCTATTTTTTAATATTTTCTTTCCTGTTTAAAGTAAATTTTTAATATTTTTCTAATAAAATTTATATTTAAAAATATAATAAATTAATTTAAATATAAATTTTAGCAGTTAGGAATAAAAATTTTAAACCAAAATAGGCTAATGGACAATTTATTGCCAGGCAAAATTTAACTTAAAATTTTTTAAATATTTCTGCACCATTATGTAGCAGTAAAAAATTATCAATTTACTGTACTCAATGTAATATGCATATCAGAAGCAGTTTAAATAAATTATATACTTAATGTTCCCTTTATTCAATCTATTTTGTGTTTTATTGAAAGCATTTTTCTAAGTAAACTTAACAAACTTTTATTCGAATGAATTTCCATTCCTTCCCTCTATTCACTCAGCAATTGTTCAAGATTTTTTTATCAGTATGCTTATTGAGCTTCAATTTTGCAATATTTTTAGAATTACACTAAATGGTCAAATTTTGCCACGATTACTTACAAATGTTTGTAAACAAGTAAATAATTATCTAAAAATAATCTAAGAAATTATTGAGGCAAAATCTATCTTAATTACAACCCTCCTATTTCCTTTATTCGGTGATTTAAACATAACCACCATGCCGAGCTGGCAGCCGAATGGTTAGCGCTCTTGCCTTCGGTTCAACAGTTCGTGGGTTCGAATCCCACCTTGGGCATGGATGTTTGTAGTGGTTCGGAATCCACTTTAAGCCGTAAGTACCGGTCTAATTAGCCCTCGTGTGCAAAAAATGACCGTTGAGCGACAAACAAAACAAAACAAAACAAAAATAACCACCATTCTTGAGAAACAATAGAGGTGTATATAACTAAATTATCTTTTTACTATTGCAGAATCTGCTCAATTTAATAGTTCCTTATACTTCCTGGTACAAACTGCACCAACCTAATCGCTATCTGATCGAGCAGTAACGAAGCTGAAAGCTCTTCAAATGAAATTATTTTCTTGCAATCAATTGCTTAAAAATCTGAATGTAGCCAATATTTTAAAAAAAGAATAACAATTTTTAATATAAAGTGAATGCGGATCATACTTTTCTCATGTCATTAACTATTTTTTAAAGTTTATTTGACTTAGTTTGATTAAACATGCTTAAAATTAGTTGGAAGAATAACTTTATAATCAAATATAATCCTCTTCTATTGAATAAAAATTTTTATTATAGTTTTCAAAATTTGAGAAGCTTAAATAATTTATATTTACAGGAAAAAATAGTAAATGCAATGACTAAGATGTACCACCTTATGATTTCTGAATTATTAGTTAATAAAATAATTGAATTTCATTCTCTTGATGCAAATTTATGTTTAATAAAAGATTAATTTTTAATTTTAAAATTTAATTTTTTCTTACATAAAAATAACTTTTATTGCAATGTAAAGATATCAACTAAATTATTACAGTGAAGAAATATTATTCTAAAATATGCATTTTTTCGCTTGTAAAATCTCCTTACTTTTATAATGTATTTCCTGTACATTATAAAAGTAAGGAGTTGAAAAAAAATTTATATCGTTCATCAATAGTTTTTTATAAACTTTAGTAATATTGTTGCAAATATTCTGTGTAAAATTCAAATATACAATTGACTTGACAAAATTTTATTTTATATTTAGTCCAAAAGATTTTGGCATTAAAGTTAAAATGCATCAACCAACTGTTAATATGGCCAAATCGTTACAATAAAGAGCACCAAATTACTGTCATAAATTTACACATTTTCATTTTATTTAGGAGAGTATAAACGATTAAATGAAAGAAAATCATTCAAACTTTTAAATAATATTTCCTTTTTAAACTACAAAAGAAAACTCGTTGATTGTTTAAAAATTAACAATATTTACATATATATTATATGTATAATAGATATATATGTATATATATATAATAAATAAATGAAATATTAGTGTAAAATTTTAAGAAGTAACTTCTTTTTTAAACATTAAGATGATGAATTTCTATAAAAAATTAAGCTATGTTTCATTTTTTCTTGAATTCGATGCATGCACCCAGAAAATGTGTATCCATATGATATCAGGATGGTTAGCAATTTGGATTTCAGATGAATAATTTGTAGCTTTGGAGTCCATTGCCAAACAGCGATACTCTTAGTAGTTCAAAAAATCTCTAGACCTCTTTATCTGTTACCTCAAGTGCAAAAAGGAACAATACAGGGACAACTTAGTAAGAGAACATGCACACTTTATTAATTTTAATGTGTTTAGAGGGTAGGAAACACTTTATGGCATTCAATACTCTGAAGTAGGTATTTAGAATAAAAATTTTTATAGTACGTACAAAGAATAATTACTGCGAAAGTTCAATTATTTCTCATAATTTCTTTTAATTATAAAACTAAAAGTCTTTAATTTTTCATGATAAATGTAGCATATGGTAGTAATCCTTTTTAGTATTTGCCTGCATTTATTGATTATTAGTAACAAATAGAAAATATTATATATATATATATACTTACAAAATAAATTTCATCATTTCAATTAATCAATAAATAATTTTTCTCATTAATACCCTTTGTTTTTCTTGCAAATAATATTTCAATATTTTTTTCATATTATTTATTTGTAATTTTTTAACTGTTAAGGAAATTTCATATTCATGGTTAAGGAAATTTCATAATGAAGATATATTAATAACTGTTAATCACACACACACAATTAAAATATTATTCATACTTCGAAAATTCTATGATATTCTCAAAAAATTAGAATACCCGTATATGCCCCGCCATTGGATAAAAAAACTAATTTCATTTCGTATTTTCGTACGTAGGAACTTGCATGTAAAATGCTAATAAATAAGGTCTTAAGATTAGTAAGAAATATTTCCATCTTAAATAGTTGTCGCTTTCTAATAAGTGACGAATGTTTCATCGGAATTTTGTTTTAAAATGAAATTTTTGTTCTAAAGTAGCAATGCAGAATTCACATAAATTTCCTCAATTGCTTTCAGAAAAAAAAATCTAATCTCATTTTTCACAATCAGAAATATTAATAAATAAAAAATTCAATTCAAACAGCATTTATTCGATTTTTTTTTTTTGGTATTTAGTCAATTGCAGTTGAAATTTATCGAGTGAGCAGTTAAATTGTCAGCACAATGACCTTACGATCAACAAGTTATAGGTTCGATTCGAATATCCAGCATAAATTTTCTTATAATCACTCAGAATTTAAATAAACCATAGATTTCATATAAAAGAACTTCCAAATGTAAAGAGTGAGAATAGAGTGACAATGACGAGACCTTTATTTATTTATTTTCATCTGACAGCTAACGACTGCATTTCTCAGTTAATTACGGTTTGGTAGTTCGTAAGAAATTACGGTATTTAATTTAATGAAACTCATCCCCAGAGTTGCTGAATCGTATGTTTACACCTCAACTCCGAAGAAGGATGTTATTCTATTCTCGACAGGTGTGGTTTATTTCACCCTCAACCGTCTCATTTTATACACGAGGGATAATTAGACTGGTACTTTCAGCTTAAAACCGATTCCGAACATCCTAGGTGAGAATCGAACCCAAGAGCTGCTAAAAGTTAGAGCAATCATCATTCGGGTGTACGTCTAATGAGATGGGGGCATAGGAGTTTTCTGGTTTTCCATTCTTGAGATAAGTCAATATCCCGAAATCCAATTTACGGTTTTCATATTAAAATACCTTACAATAAACGTTCGGCTATTCATTTCGCATTATCAAAATTATGGTTAATTATCTTAAGGAACGGTATCATTAATTTAGCATTCATAATATAATTAAGTATGCCAATGATGCATTTACTTATTTTTATGTTGCTTAGAAAAATCAAAAAAGAACAAAGGATAAAATTAGCTTAAAGCACAATCAAAAATTACCCTTTATTGAATGTTTATTAACTATTTTTCTTGTTCTAATCTGAATCTCTTTTATTAAAAAATATTTAAAATAAAATATAGGATTAATTAACTTAAATTACTTATATTAAACTTATCGTATATAAAGAAGAAGTAAATGTATTTAAAATATTGAATTTAATTCTCGAAATTATTTAATATATTAAAATTTCCATTTTCTTCCTTTGATGAAGGTCAAAGACATCGATAAGTATCTTCAAATATTTATTTTGACACTAAAAGGAATTTATTGAATTAGAAAACCTTGGAAAATCTTTTTTATTTGCTAACACTGCTTTCCTTTTTGTGGGATCAATTTGAAGACCGCCAAAACCAATGTTCTTAGATGGGAAAAACGAAAGATGTATGAAGCTTGGCTCAACACTCCTGGTCAAACCCACGCTAAAAGTATGGTCTGTGGATCATCAGCTAGGATTGCCTCTGAAATTCTAAGATGATCTAGGCAGAAGATACATTTAATCGTAGGCTTCATAACTGGGCACTATTATTTCAGAAAACATCCCCATAAAATGGGACTGTTTCAGCAAGACCCTATCTTCAGGGAATGTCATACGCAAGAGGAAACGGCCAAGCATATCATTTACGAATGCGAGGCTCTTGCCCTCCCTAGATTAACTTCTTTAGGCATCATCCATACTAGAGAGTTACACCTAGACTCCATTAAATGATTATCGGACGTTATTAATAAAGTGGGTGACCTGAGTAACTGGAACTAGGAAACATTTGGTTTGGAGTTAATAGTACAAAATGCTGATAAAAGCAGAGGTGCCCAATGACATACAAACCCAACTCTAAGAAGAAGAAGAAGAAGAACACTGCTTTCACATGATGTATTTACTGCAATAATCACTGATAATGATTCAGTTTCATATAACAATGATTATTCAAGTTACATTCCAACGAAGTTTTTTATTTATTTAAGGAAGTGAGATGGCGAAATTAAATTTGAACACGTGAAGCGCTTGAAATCACTTCGCCAAGCTTACAAGTGCTTTAAGGGTGAATAAACTCCAAGATCTCGACTAGCAGAGGCTGGACACGGAGATTAGCAACAATGCAAGTGTTTTTTATTCACGCCGCCAAGCATTCCTCACTTTCGATATGACAAAGAATAAAAAAATAAAGTTTCCAAACAGCAGTCAAACGACACAACTATGAGTGAACTCGCAAATATCATCAAGGCCGGTGCGCGTTTCTTATTTTTCAGGCCCAAACAGAGAAAGCCGAAGCAAAGACATTTATTCTCAGTTATGAGTCATCTTCTGGATGCTGAGATTTCTGCGGAAAACAGTCTTGATCTCTCTTTCAGCTCATTCCTAGCGTCACCATTTCCACAAGACAAAAGATAAATATTGTAATTCCAACAGACCAACACCAGAGTAAGCAACAGATGTTCAGCTCGTAAATAAGACTGTCTCTCCCGGGTTGAAGGTTACTCGAGGTTGAGCAGTATGTAGTAAGGCAATGAAACACACGAAATCTGAGGAGGGAGGACTGTTGCAGGTGGGGGCAATAATTTACATCTTTGTTTGAAAACTGAAGTTTCACTAGTAAGTACTGGCATCGGTGTCGAGTTTCATGGCGCTTCTCTTTGTAGGAGTAGGGGATTTGCCAACACCTCCTGTTCCAGAAAATGCAACTGAATGTAATGGGGGGGGCACAAGGAGTTGCGTCTCAAGGCAAGAGGGTGGAGCACAGCAGGTGTCTTTCTTTTTTAAATCAACAGATTTCAGCGAAGTCGGGAAAGGGATTAGTGTGGAGTTTTAAAGCTGTCTTCCTAAAATTAATGGATGGACGACCCAACGATAACATTGCCAGCAATCCTCCCGAAAGCAATTAAGCACAGGAAGTGTATCGGTTTGGTCTAGGTTGTAAACTGATATTTGGGTGCAGATAAAAGAAATGTTCCGATAGTAAATGGTTGAAAAAGAGAGAGAGAGTAGAAACTTTCCCATGCTTGGAACTTTTAAAAAAAGTGAAAAATGGTATCAGTAGAATGTGCCAATATATAATTTTGTTTCATTGCGTTCCTTTAAATATTATAATACAAAAAATAAATAAAACGTCGAAACGTTTTTGTTTATTACATATATATCTATAATTATTAATACAATAAAATTATACATAATTAATGTAAATAATACAAATTTGTTACTAATTTTGTATTATATTTACAGGGTGACAACTTTATACTGTTGACAAAATTGTACTGCTTTTGATTGATTTAATTCATGTCCACCACTTTTATAAAAATTTCATTTCTTTAAGAGATCTTAATGTTAGTAAAACAAATAGGTAGTTTTTTGTTTTCTTGTTTGAAATAATATGCCAAACCAACGACGGCAAATAATTGCTTTATTTGAGGCTGGATTAAAGCGCATTTAGATTTTGGGAATTTGGCCCCCTTATTCACCTGACTTAAGCCCAATGGACTATAGTGTATAATCTATTCGGCAAATCAAATTTATGCTCTGAGCCACATCAAAGTTTGGGGATGCCTAAAGGCTACTCTTAAGAAGGAATGGGCTAAATTATCGCCTGATGAACTTGCGGCCCATTGCAGAAAATTTAACGCGACGCTTAAGGCTCAGTATCGATGCCCAAGGGAGCCATTTTCAAAATATTTAATTATTTT
Organism: Latrodectus hesperus; assembly: GCA_037975125.1. Lineage (NCBI taxonomy): Eukaryota > Metazoa > Arthropoda > Arachnida > Araneae > Theridiidae > Latrodectus > Latrodectus hesperus. The sequence goes on along the minus strand of JAJQOW010001303.1, from coordinate 45,208 downwards.
GTATCTAAGTAACAAATGATCTAATTAAAGTTAGTTTTTTTGAAAATAAATTCCATGTTTTTAGTTTAATACAATATTTTTTCTCAACAGGATAAAGTTGTCAACCTGTATATATTTATGTAAGAAACTTCAAAACACCTGCTATTTTATTTTCAAACTAATTTAATTTTTTAAACTACTTAATAATAAAATTACATAATTTTTTAAAACTACATTAATTTTTAAATTTAAATAGAAAATAATTCATATTATATAAGGGTATGTATATAGATTTTATAAAAAAATAAATATTAATAGGAAAAAATAAGATTAAATTCTTGGCAACGGATTATATTTGGATTTTGAACTGATTATTTGATTGATATTACATTTGAATTTTCGCTAATTTTTCAAAGCTTTATAATTTGGATCTTTGAAATTTTGTATTGCAAACGCTTTTCTGGAGAATTGCACGAGTTTCTTAGGTCCATTACTGGTTGTATGTCAGAAAACTGTTTTTGTATTTCTTTTGCATCGTAGACCATATCTCCCCCTGAAGAAGACATGGTCCCTATGCTTCTTACTATTTTTTTCATATTTTGTCTTAAATCTATTTTCTTTATATTTCAACTTATATTTCTAAATATCTTATTTTCCTGACTTACCTTTCTTTAGCTGCTTTTGCGCTGGATAGGTGGTAAGATATATTTTTGTGGTTTTGTATTTTTATATTCTTTATAGCTTTTAAATTGACTTATATTACGGTATTTTATCTCATGATTACCTCTTGATTTTAAAGGAGAAGAAAACCACATGGTTCTATCTTGAAGCGAAGGGGTTCCGGAAAAGTGTGTGTGTGTTACATTACCTAAATTAATTATATTTTGTCATAGGCAACTTTACTGAGGCCCTATTCAGCGTTCATTACCGTTTAAATTAATTACAAATTCTATAGTCAAGATTTTGAAGTGAAACGGATTTTATTCTTCAGTTGTCATAGATGAACATTGTGATACAATTTGATTCCATGCCGTCCAGCGATTCTTAATTTAAACCCTGGCAAAATTTCGGGGCGATAAGCAAAAAACATGTAATAATATGTGACAATGTCATATAAATTTTCCTGTTACGAATATTCCGCATGATAAATTTATTTCGTTTCTGGAAGAATGATAATATTCTATTCAGAGTCGCCATTCTGCATCTTGAGAGGATGCATTGTGTGAAGAATACATTGAGATGGGATTTTATTTTCGTTCATTTCTAGGATATTAAATCTCAAAACCAATCAATCGAGTGATTGGTTTTGAGACTTAAAAACCGAAATTACTATGGCAACGAATTTAAGAATTCATAATATTTGAAGAATGTTCATCATTTTTGAATTGAAAATCATATTTTGTGTTTGGAATTTTTTTAATGCCCTTTTTAACTACTAAATTTTATAGTATTTTTAGTATCAATAAAAAACATTAGGATACGAGTTTCAAAACAAAAATAAGAGTTTTTGTGGTTTAGTATTTGTAATATGAGCTCTTTTTCCTCCCTCTCCAGTCTTGCTAGACGAACGGCAGTCACATGATACCGGTTTGACCGTTCGCTTCAACTGTACATGGGTTCGAATCCCACATTGAATGCGTATAGAGATTAAGATTCCACTTTAAACTGTAGTACCTGGTCTAATTAGTTGTCGAGTGAATAAAATGATCTTTGAGAGACAAACAATAGAAAAATCTTACTGTGGAGGCAGCCGAATATTTACTGTTCTAGTCTTCTGTTCAATAGTTCATAGGTTCGTTTCCCATATACATTCCGGATGCTTGTAGTGGCTCGGTCGTAATTACTGGTATAATTAGCTGTTTACCCAGGGCAAACAAATTAAATCCTCAGTATTTCCATTTCCAGCAATACCGCAACAAGGGGGGGAAGAAAGCTGCTTTGTATTCAAATTGACGATATTTAGTAAAATATTTAACTTCAAAAATTTCTTTGAATTTATATTTTCTTTTATTTTGATAACATATGAAATCAATGGTTATTAAATAATGCATGAGAATGTGATGTAATTACACAATGCGTAATTATAGCATGGTGCAATTACAGAGATCCCTACAGCACTTGTAACAGTAATCAGATGGTAAATTTCGTTCAAGGTCTGTCATAGCCCTTCAGTGAAATTTAATTATTAATGGCATATCGCTTGTGAAAGATAGCATTGAATGAATCAAAAGTAGATCACGTTTCTGTTATTATTGCAAGAAAATATGAGAATGAGGTTATAATTATCTTATAGTTTCACCATTTTTTTAAACAGTACACAGTGGCGTAATGAGCATAATTAGCACCCGGGTACGACACCTTTTTTGGTGCTCCCTTGAAAATAAAATAGTAATACAGTATAAATATGAGAAAAAATGTATTAAGTAATGAGAGATTATTATTAAGTAATAATATAACGATATATAATATATTATAATAAGTAGAGTATAATTGTAATAAGAATACAATATCAATAATAACAGAATATTATACTTACTATAAAATAATCGAAAATATATTAATTTAAAGTCTCAAGCTAAGCTTTAAATTTAAACAAAATACAATTCTAATTTTAAAAAAAACACTTATATTGGATTCGGAAAAGTGTTATTAGAATAATAGGGCTTATGTGATTTAGAAATAATAATAAAAAGAAATTATTGATTTTATATATGATACAATTATTTTAAAAACACATAAAAAATTTTTAAACATGAATTAATTCGTTACATGTCATAGATATAAAGTAAATGTAATTATTTGTAATCTATTATACTACACTATTCACATTTTACTTGCCTTTGCTGATGCGAACTGATCAATTATTTTATTAAAGTTGATCTCATTTCAAAAATTTTTCTTTTTCTATACTTAAAATTGTTAAATCACTTAGACGGCTTTGACTCCTGGTGAATCATAAATAAGTCAAAATTAATTTAATTTTGCTGAATGAACGTTCACAGCTTGCAGTTGTTGAAGAAATAGTAAAAAGTATTTGTGTATGAATGGCAACCTTTTCTCTGTATCTTCACCGTTTGAGATAAGGCATGTTGGAAGTTCTAATAGTTTTTGGTTTCTTTTCTACTGCTGAGTAACATGTTTCAATCCCACATTTCTCTATAGACTTCTGTTCCATGGAAATCTGTATGACAAAATTCACTCAAACTTTTACATTTGTTAAGCACGCTGACTTAGCGCTGCCAAGACACAGGTCCGAAGTTCGATTCTCAGAATAGGTCAACTCAACCTTTCAGTGGGTCGATTAACTGAGTGCCAATCATGCTTGGAACTAAACACCGGGGATTTCGTTTAGGGCTGACCACCTAACCGCGACCCCAGGGCCCTCGGATAGGAAAACAGATATGGGCACTGTAGGCCTTGATACGGATATTACAATTTTGAAGTCGGGATATTTATTTATATATTTATCAATTAATTTTTAACTTAAAAAAATTGATTTTAACGATTTAACATTTTCATAGCAATGTCTTAATGTTAACCAATTGAAGCAATCAAACATTTTTATTCCCTATTAATTGTGCATTATCTTATTCATGAAAGACTCTACAAATTGTTGATTGTTAGGTGATGAACGTCTTAACAAATTTTCAAAAAATCTATAATATTACTAACTTCACAAACTTTTATTACTGTCATAATATTTTCAAGCTACTTATTGCAAAATAATAATTGTTTAAGACTTTACACCCCTAATTTAGGAACAACTCACCTGAATTTTCAGTAATTTTTTTAAACATTTCACTTACCACAGATTAAACTGAAATTTTTAATCCATTTTCTATTTGAAAAAAATTCCAGTGAAAAACAACTTAATCTTTGGGAAATTTCACATTTAAAATAGCTTTTTAAATTATATCATTCAGACAATTAATATAAATCAAAATTATTTTTACTGTAAAAAATTTAAATCACAAAAAGTAATATTAATAATTTATAATATTTCATTTTTATACCATAAAACCAATTTTTCTGATTCCAAAATTAGAAGACCTTTGTTAATAAATCTTTATTTGATTTCATTTTAGATAATTAAATTATGCCATAGTATAATCAATGCAAATTTCAGATAAGCAACGGAATGCTAATGCAGACAACAAAAATATTTTGGAAATTTCTTAAATCAAAAATCAAAACACTCATTAATTAAAGTAAACTTATATATAATAAGAAATTTTCAGCCAAGCAATATGTATTATATTATTAAAAATAATTTTTCTCAAAACAAATGCGCTCTATATTGTTCTTTCAAGTTTTAGATTGATTCAAATTATTATTAAGAATTACAAGTGCTGAGATAAAAAATATATTTTAACTGTTATATCGCCTAATTTTATTTAAAGAAATTTTCTTAATCAGTTATCATAGTAGAGAAAATTTTCTTCGTAATTTTTCTAATACAACTTTTAGTTTAAATATATCAGATTAAATTTATTAGTATTTTTTGAAACCATTATAAGCATAATTATTAATTCAGTCTCTTGAAGAGTGAATAATTTTAATGTTTAACATTATAAGTATGAAAGTAAGAGTGTAAAATGTCATTCAGTATATATTGGTTTATGGAATCAGTTGAACAAAAAGGAAAAAAAATGATATTTCTAGTACAATAACAAATACATATATAAAAATTAGAAAATTGCTTTTTTTTTCTTCTAAAAATTTAAGGAATTCTACAATTAATTATAAGTTAAAATCTTTGTTATGTTTATATGCATGAGTTAGAAATCACACATTTGTAATTTTATAATGTATTTTTAAAAAGTATTACAGTGAAAAAAAACATTTGACAAATACAACATTTTCATTGCTTTTGAAATTCTAGATTTCTTGTTGTTTTTGTTTACTAATGACACTTGGACAAGCCAAGCTCGTTATGCTATGCGAATTAAGTCGATTGGGAGCGTCTTTTGTTTTAATCAGAGCACCATGAAGGTGAAACTTTGCTCTACACACATGCCATAGGGACCCGTTTATAGGGTAGATAACCATTCACACCTCATTCATACGAGGAAAGGACAAAGACAGGAGATAGAGAGAGAAAGTACATCCATGCCCGAACCGGGATTTGAACCCAGGACCTCCTTATCCGCAGTCAGGCACGCTGACCACTAGACAAGTTGGTCGGCTCTAGATTTATTTTGCCCATATGCCTTACTAAACATGAAGACATACAAGAAGAAAATTAAGTTTAACGACGTTAAAATATTTTTTCATTGTAAGGAAGTCTCTTAAAGAATAATATTTCAAAAATAGTTCATTAATGACCGTTGAGAAACTTTATGTAAAATAAATTTAATAAGTTGTAAGGTATTTTCATTAAAGACAAGAAACAAAGAAGCATTTGAAGTTGCCTTCACTCAGAAACTTACTCAGTAAATTACATACTGTCACATATGTCAGAAAAGATAGAACATTTTAAATTAATTGTAAACCCCTTTTGAATCACTCCTTCATACAGAACATTATAATCTTTTCCATTGTAGAAATGCTAAATTCAATCAAAGAAATTTTAAAAAAAGTATTTTTATAAACATAAAATTAAAATTTGTTTTTCAGTTCATCATTACAAAATAATAATATCTAGCTAATTATAATTAGATCAATTAAATCTTTTTAAATATTATTGACTAAATTAATAGATATATTCAAAAAATGTATTTTCGTGGGCATAAATTAACAAGAAAGAAATTTTTACCAAATTTCTACAATGATAACTTTAAATTAATGTTATCAGTTGTTAAAGCTATTTTTTATTTACCACACTGAAAGAGCTGATTCCTCGTATTGTCATGTCATGTCAGTATATACATGTCACTTAAAACTGTATTTCTTTGATAAATATTAGAATTTATTTGTTAAAAGTTAAAGAGTAAAGAGAAATTTCAAGAACGTTATCTCCACTGTTACTTGTTGACGCAAAATGTGTTTTATGTGATGTAATGCTATTTTTGATTTTCCAGAATTTTTTTGTGGAAAATAGATTAATTAAAAGTAATCAATGATACTTCTGAGTGCTTAAGCATTTATCTCTACAAACAACTCCACACATTTTAGATTAATCATAATGACAGCTTATGTGTAGCTTGTGCTACACCATAATTTCAGGAATTAAAAAAATTGTGTAACTTAAATTATACTAACAATTTTAACCCATTCGACATTTGAAGAAGAGATGAATGTTTTATTTAAGTTAAAACACAATTTCCGTCAAGACGTTGAAACTATGGTAGAGGTGTTGCAACGTTGGGTATGGTGCTCAATGTTTACATAGTTGTTGTTTATGATGTTTGGACAAGCCAAGATCACTTTTGCCTTTGGCAGTGCGAATTAAGTCAATAGGGAGCGTCTTTCGTTTGGATCAGAGAACCACGAAGGTGAAAGTACGACTTTGCTCTTTTTAAGTTGCCTCGTAATTTTGAGCTACTGGCAGGTGACGAGGCCACACCTGAGCTGGCACCATCCTCTCCACATCCACGCCACACCAGCGGAAGGACTTTGGACGTCACAGATTAACGTGAGCATGTCCCCAGCCCACGGAGTTCCAGCAGCAACCCAGTGAAGGAGAGTACACCATGGTCACCCTCCTAACCACTGGCCGCGGAAAATGATGCTTCACTTTGCTAAGCTTACGGGAAGCGGCGTGAAGCTGCTGAGCCCCTGGAGCTCATATACCTAGTGATTTCTCATAGTGAAGGTTAAGTTTAAATTAGATTTAAATAACATGTCATATGCTACATGCATTATAATTTATTTAAATACAATTTAACTATAATATGAGAATAAAAATGCGTGTGTAAATATTGGCAAGTTTGATTTCGTATGGTCGATAAATAAGTGATAATAATTATTATTAGTACAGCGTAAAAAATTAACAAACTCATTTTTCTTACACTAAAATTACATTTAGTGTATACATTATACTCATTACAGAGTATTTTTTAATTTTTAAGAGTAATGCTAACCACAAAAATTTTTTAACGAGAATACAAACTTTGCTGTTAACACATCATTTTTAAATTAGTTTTAAGCATCAAATATGAGCTTTAATTAAACAGGATTGAAGAATTTAAGTATAGACAATGATTCCCATTGTGTTAACAGCAACAATTGCTTAGTGGTACATTTTAATTGTTTAATGTAAAAATTATCCCAAAAAATCCAGAGAAGTATGGAAATATTATCAAGTTATGTCTTGAATTAAGGTTCCACATAAAAAAATATTGGATTTACAGAAATTTTAAAATAAATACAGGTTTCCCTTAAGAAGTTTCTTTGAGGATAAAATATATTACAAATGTTTAAAAAAATTCACACAAAATAAATCTTTGTTTGGTTCAATATTCAAAATTCGCATGAAAATTTCATTTGCTTAATTACAAGTATTTAAACTTATATTTCATTTATTAATGTCACATACTTAAAATTATTTATTATTGTATTCTTTATAATGTGAATTGTTCTTATATATAGGTCAAATATTTTCTGTAAGAAAATTGTTTTACTTCCTTACGAAAATAAATGTATTTACGCCATGAGTCTTTTTGTATTCAACACAAGAAAGGGTGCTTTCTTTTTCCCACCACCTGTTTCGTTAATCAGTATCTACATAAAATTACCCCCTGAAGTTTTAGAGCACGGGCGGAGGAAGAAAAGAGCTACTTCAAATGGTCACCGAAAATGACACCGGAATCCGCTTTTGACGACCTTATCAGGCATTGAGGGAGAAAAAATTCCCAATTTTCCGCTGATATAGAGGAAAACATACATTTGAGAGTATGGTTTTTAATTATCATAATAATAATTTTATTATTAAGCATAATAAAAAATTATGCATTGCCTCACACACACATTGAATGATTTTAGTTTTTCATTATATGGTCAAAAATAATTATAAATGTTTAAATATAAAATTGGAAACATGAATTATTAAAAATGTATGTATCTATCATTTCAATTGCCTGTATAAACGAGCGTGAGCTTTGTAAATTTCATTTTAATAATATTCAGTTAATTTATTAAGATTGAAGTTCATTTATTAGTTTTTCAATAGCTTTTCAAAACGTAAGTCAATAGCAAACAGCCTTTCTATGAACTCCTGACTTAATTATTTCTTATTCTGTCAGCAAAAATTCAAAAGTTTTTAAAGCTAATAACTTACCATGATATAGTTTAAAGGTGTCACAAGTTGTAAATTTTTTATTTTCCTCATCTTTACGTAGATAAAATATTCCTTTCCATCTTCATGATTTCAATATTTTTTGACGTTATTTTAAATATGTATATCCTGATTTTTAACTTCTATATTTTGTTAAATATCTCTTTTTAATTCCAATCACTTAATGTATTTCGCAATTAAACTGCGATTTCTTTTTTACTTTAAGTAAACTTCACACAAGTTATTTTCTGCAAATAATAATTTATTCTTTAAATTTTTCAATTTTTGTAAATACTTATTGAATTTCAGATATGGAATACCACCGTTACATCTGCTTGCCATCGGATTCCTTCAAAAACTTCATATAATATTTTCCTTTTCATTTGTTCGTGTTCCTAAGGAAATCAAATGTTTAAAATTGTTAATCAAAGATTAGGGAGAGTATTGCAAAAAGGTTTTAATGTACAAGAGCTTAATATATTAGATTTGAAAATACCTTTGTATTACCGAGTAATAAAATGCTTAATAATGTTCTCCTCTATTGGTTTATAAGTATAGAGGAACACTGAACGTCTATTTGACGGATCTAAAGTATGCCTCTCTAAGTTATTTATAGAAAAGAAAGAAATCTATTTGTAGTATGCAAAATATGTAATAATCGGGATGCGCAAGATGTCCATTTTAAGTAAATAATAAATGTATTTTTTAGATAATTATCGCACAAAACCAAGTGCACCATATGATCGGTATGTGATGATAATACATGAATGGGAATCATTTGAATCTAGCTGTCACATGTCATTTCAATAATGGATAACAGTGTCGATTCTCAACGTTCATATCGTATACATGCTGGTTAATTGTATAAATTCACATAGTGTGTATCAGTAAAAAAAAATAATAAAATCGATCTAATTTTGTTATTATATTTTGATTATTATAGAATATTATTTTTAGAGAAACTAAGAATCCACATAAAATAGAATTATTCATATATAACTGAAACGCAAATGGTTATTTTTGCATGAACGAAAACCGGAATTCACATATATTTTATTTTAATTGAAGAGGAAAGAAAAAAATATAGTTTGAAGTCTTGATTTAAAAAGATATAAGCTTCAACTTTTTACACAATGAAGATAATGGGCTTATTTATTGCGTCCAATATGATGCTTTCCAATTGACCCGTTAGTCTTGGAAGTTCTCTACTATTATTACTTTCTTTTAATGGAAAAATCTCATCTAATGTTTTCGCATTCTTAATATTTTACTATTTACATATCTTTTTTTATCAAAAGTTTGGCATTTGCTTTACACTTAACAGTAACTTTTTTAGACAAATTTCGCGTACATAAAATGAATACTCAAACATAACTTTCATTTTTATAAAAATGAATCTTACAACTTTTATATTTACATTGTTAAATAGTATCCTCTGTTTTGTTATAAAAGTATTTTGTTTTCCGATTGAATTCTTCCAAAATAAAAGTCTTTGAAATAACTTCACCTAGTTCTAAAAATTCATAATGAACACAATGTTAAAAGAAATTTTTAAATAACAAAGTAAAAATACTTATAAAGCTACCAATATTACATTTATAGGTATTATATATTTATGGGTCGTATCTCAGTTCATTATATTTTTTACATTTTCTTCAATAGAGTAAATAAATGTCTAGATGTTTGTAGAAGTATATATATATACATATATATATATATATATATATATATATATATATATATATATATATATATATATATATATATATATATATATGACAAAAAAGATTTCAATTTATTTGATGCTCCTTTTCAAAGAAATCACAAGTAGCAATTTCTTACAGATATGTATATGTGTATTTTTAGAGCAAATATTATTTAATAAGAAATTTTATTGCACTTATATAGTATATATATATATATATATATGTATATATTACCATAAGTTTCATATATTGCATAAATAAATGCTTGATAGATTTAATGTTATAAAATAATTTTACTATTTAAATAATATTAAAAATTAGAATTTCAAAATTATTTATTCAGCTTATTTCATGCGTGAAACCTTAGTTTGCTTATATTCTATAAAATAGATTTCCCCTAGTAATCAGCGAAACGAATGAACACTTCCTGTTTGTGAATGACTCAGAAACAGTACGCTGGAAAAAGGGACCACTCGTGATTTCGTTCCCACGGGTTTCCTCAGAAATGAATTCTTCAAAATGTGGTCAGTTTACTTACTGCCAAACAGCAAGAGAAAGGAAATTTGGAACTAAAATAACTCGGATCGTACATTCGAGCACTCAAATTTTTGTGGGCTCTTGAGTCAAATATAATTGTTGCCTTTTATGTGTACAAAAAATCGTCAATTCTAGTAATTATCACCATAAAAAATTTTGGGGAAAAATATAAATGTTGGTTTTTTAATGGAAAGCGTATTTGCAGATTGAAGTTTTAGATATTTAACACAGAAGAACAAACAACTCAAAATTTGATAAAGATTTTGACAGCTAATGTTTTTAAAAATGGGAGTTTTAAAGCTCACTTTATTGGTTTAATAATAATATTCTAATAATTAGATATTTGAATTGAAATATTTTATTACACTCACATTTTTTACGCACATAATTTTTTTGTAACTTTTGCCCTTCAGTGAAATATAAATGCTTCGAAATCCACATGTGTAGAAATGCTAAATTCAATATTGAAAAGAAAGTAATTTTATAAACATACTAGTTAAATTTGTTTTTTAGTCTATCATTAGAAAATAAAAAATATAGATCTAATTTTGATTACAGCAAACAAATATTTTTAAATATTATTGACTAAATTAATAGATATTTTCAAAATTGTATTTTGGTCAGCATAAATTAACAAAGAAAGAAATTTTTACCAAATTTCTACAATGATAACTTTAAATTAATGTTATCAGTTGTTAAAGTTATTTTTTACCACAAAAAAAAGATTATTTTTGAATTAGAACCATTTTATTGAAATTATAATGCTTATATTAATATTAGAATTTATTTGTTAAAAATTTTTTTAATAACTCATAAAAAACACGGCATAGCGTTTATTTATAAAATATATTTTATATATGAAAAACTATAAATTATAGCAATCATATTAAATATTGAGCCGACCAATGGCTGAGAGGTTAGCGTTCCTGACTCTTGAGCTGTGGGTCCCGGGTTCGAATCCCGGTTCGGGCATGGATGTTACTATCTCTCTGTGTTTCTCTGTCCTTTCTTGTGTGTTGATGTATGAATGTGGCCCGCCCTATAAACGGGTCTGTTGTGGTATGACGCGGGTAATGCTACTCGCCTCCGTGACTTGGTTCACAGGTGCCCGCTGGGTAACGACAAATGAGTAGCAGTTTCCGGCCTTGTTGTGGCGAAGGGTTAGTCACCCAAGTGCCCACCGTTATTAAAAAAAATATTAAATATTGAAAAATAGTGATAGCATATATAAAAGTAAATATTAAAAGTGTGTAAATTAATATATTGTTAAGTAACAACATTTATTTTGCATAATTTAGGACATTTCACGGGATTAGTGCAAATTTTTATTCTCTTTCAAATAACAAATGAAAATTTTAATTTCTCTCTCCGTCATTTTAAATTATATTACAAAATCTGAGTTAAGAATATACGATTTTGTCTATTCAAAGTAGGAATTTATCAAAATTTGACTATTTTTAACCTTATGATTGAGAAACTAAATAAATTTATTAGCATTCAGCCAATTTTCTTATACAACATATATTTGAATTAAATGAATTCTCAAAATTCTGCATATTTTATAGAAACATTAATTTATGTGGAAGCCATAACCATAGGTTTTTAAAACAAAACAAAAGAACATTTTCTATAACACTTAATAAAATATATTTTAAAACTAGCAGTATTTGATAAAAAAAAACAAGATTCATATATGAAATGATCATTCTCTTGAGATTTGTGATTGCTTTCATACATAGAATTTTTTATAATTCATGAAATATGAGTTCTCCATTTCTGTGTAGTATGATGTCGTGCGTCAAAACATACAGGAATGTCAAAATAGAGGATGAACTAAACTTAAGTGTAAATAGAATATTTGATGCAGATATTGTTAATTTGAAATTAGAAACATGTACGGTCAGAAAAAAAATCAAGAAAATTAATTTTTTTAAGACTTATAAATTTTAAAGTGATAGCATATATAATAGAGATGGAATGAATGCAAATCCATTTAAATTATCCAAAAAAACGGATTCAATGAAATTATCTATGTTTTCAGACCATGGAAAATAAAAAAGTAAGATTTTGTTTGTTATGCTTATATAAATGTGTTTACCATTTATTCCTATTCTCTAAAGTTAAATTCTGCTTGCTTATCTTATGCGAAAAAATATTGTCATATTGTCTTCAGTGAATTTAAGTATACTTTCTAATACATAAGACTTTATTCATACCGTTATAAATGCTTGCGTACTTTAAGCATATACACAATAAATATGATATTTTAATAAAAACAATTTTTTCAATTCTTAATTACTTTCATGGTAATAAAAGTTGAATCTTAAAGTTTTACTAAAAGTTGTATAATTCCTATCAAAGATAAAGTGTGAAATTTTTCATTAATTTTGCACCGTTATTTAATGTTCAGAAATAATGGTTTAAGCAGCTTATTATTTATAATAAGCTGCTGAGAATAGATATTATTCTTTTCATAAATTAAGACAATTAATGAATTATACATCCATTTATTTTATACAAAAAATATCTGGGAAGAAACAAATTAAAAAAATTTTCTTGGTGAATTTAATTCATTCATTTACATTTAGATTGTTATTTAATTAGCATTTCCATCGTTCCTAGTGTTATAAGCAAATTTATGTAATTTATGTACTGGTCAGTTGATAAGGTAAAAAAGATAATATGGTTCTAATTGTCTTAATGAATTGCTAATATCTTAAACATCCAATTGATTTGATCTTAACTTGAAAACCCTTATTTGTTATCCATTTTCTATATACTGTTATGTATCAATAATTTGGGCACATTATTTTTTGTGTATATTAAGTATTAATAATGAATGAAAAATGTATTTTTATATCAGAATCATTGTATCTGATGGAATATTCCAGTTAATTCTTTTTGCCTTGCTATATATTTATGTAGTGTATTATTGACTGAAATTTCATTTTAACACTGAGCTTATATAGCAATATGGATATAATCTCTACTATAAGTGTGTAATTAACTTCAAGCAAGTTTTTGTGAATTGTGTAAATATTTATATACCTAATTAATAATAATTAAATATATATAATGTAAAGTCACCATGCAAAGCTTCTTGGGAGTATTTAAAATGTAATCTATTTGTGATTCATTACCCTTACTATCCATTCTGTCATTATGTGTGTGTATATAATTAGGTGCCTACCGATAACTACAAAAAGAGATAAAAGACCCTTAGGTAGATACCGCACTCATTCATTATACTAACAGAAGGTATTTGTCCGGTGGAGGAGTTGGAAGAAATCTTTTCTACTTCCGACACGTTCAAAATCTGTTTCTTGACTCGACGACTCCTGCACTCTCATTTTGTACAGCTTCAGTGGTTCCCTTCTCATTGTGGTCCTGCAGAATAATTCGTCACTGAAAATTTATTCCTTATTAAACTCTTTTTAGAATTAACGCAAGTAAATTTTGAGTCCAAATAATTTAAATTTGTTAACATCATTTACAATTTTATACTACTTGAATGAAAACACTACCATCATTTTTTTCCTGGTTAATGAAAACTCTGTGTGTGTGTGTGTGTGTGTATATATATATATATATATATATATATATATATATATATATAATGCAAGATTAGAATTATCATAAGCAAAAATTGAAAAGTACAAGAATAAATAAAAACATTTATGTTTAACAATACATTCAGCGCAAAAATTATTTTCAATGTATTATTTTCTATTTTCCTTGAAATTTTAAAATATATATTGAACATTTTTCCAACTGTTTACTATGTTTCGTATTTTCAATGCATTGTTTTCGATATATATATATATATATATATATATATATATATATATATATATATATATATATATATATATATATATAATTCTTATGAGAGAAATTTTTCAAGTGAACAAGAATTATTCAAATTGCAATTATTTAAATTCCTTTTTTAGAACATAAAGTAAATAATTAGAGATAACTTCAAGCACTTATTTGTATAATGAATGTTATTTAGCGAAATTTTATTTCGTTACAGTTTCAAACCATACTGTAGTATATTGCTTATAAAATCTGTTTTCTGTTTAAGATGTTTGTATTTTATTCGCTTAAATAATGCGTAAAAATGCAACCTATATGCTTTGTATTTTTACATTTCTGAAATAATACTTAAATAACAATCAGCTATATAAAGATTTTTAAATTCATTAATTACATTAAATGCATTGTGATTTCTTCATTAAATAAAAATGTGAACTGAAGGTAATTTAAATAAACTTATTTATTTGAAGGAAAATTTTTCTTATTCTTAACCTTTTCGTCCCAGTGGTAGAACTGTTGTATAGGAAAGTGAGTGTCTCAGAAGACGGCTGGGTACAGCAGTTGTGCCATGAGTTATTTCCTCCTTTCAAGCCCTTGACTTATTTCCGCTCAAATTTCTACGAGCAGTTGAGGGAGATAAATTATTATTCCTCAACAATTTGGCTTCCGTAAAAAACTTTCTACCACCCACCAACTACTCAGAGTAGTAGAAAAAATTTCAAAAGGAATCGCGTACAAAAAATCCACGGGAGGAATATTCATTGATATAGAAAAAGCGTTCGATAGAGTTTGGCACCCTGGTCTAATTTACAAACTAATTAAATTCCATTTCCCAAACCAATTAATTACTTTAATTAATAATTACCTCTCCAACCGCTTTTTTACTGTTAGAGTAGGAAAAGATATCTCTCTGGACAGACCCATTCTTGCAGGCGAACCGCAAAGATCCCTGCTGGGTCCTCTCTTATTTAACATCTATATCAATGATATTCCGCAACACCAAAATACTATGCTCTGCTTGTTTGCGGATGATACTGCCGTTTTCTCCACTAGCTCTCTCTACTGGAAAATCCATGCTACCCTTACTGAACACCTCATGGCCATTGAAGAGTGGCTTAATAAGTGGAAAATTAAAATAAATCCAAACAAATCCACTGCTGTCATTTTTACTAGGAAACGTACTCTACCCCTCCCAGATTCAACTAAGCGGTTTTTCGATCCCCTGGTCAAATAAAGTCGAGTAACTCGGACTTACGTTAGATAAAAAACTTACCGGAAGGCCCATATTATTAAAATTAAGAATAAATTTATTTCTGCCAAAACTTCACTCTACCCCTTAATTGCCTACAAATCAAAGCTCTCCATGGCTAACAAACTATTGATTTATAAATCATAACTTCTGAGGGTCAGCAAAGTAAATTTCTTAGACTGATCACTCAATCAGACTTCTACATCAGAAACAATTTGGGTGTCCTTCCCCTATCAAGATACGTCCAATTCCTTGCTTTTCGCTTCTACAACAAACTTTATGAAATTGATAACTCTGAAATTCAAGCAATTGAAAACTACAGTCCCTATGAAATTTTCAATTTCCACAGACCAAGGGCGGTTCTGCGGGCTAAGCCACATTCAAACTTATCTATTCGCCTCCCAAAAAGTAGAAATTAATAATTTCTTCTTCTTATACTTAAAAAAAAAAAAATAAAATACAAAAAAGGAAAAAAAAATTGTATTTATATACATGCATATATAATAGAATAAAAAAATATTTTGTCTTTATATAGTTATATCAATACTGTTACTATGTATATAACTGTAATTAAAAAAAAATTTTTTTTTGTTTTTTTGCTCTCTTGTTTGTAATTTGTATTCAAATTTTTCTTTTTTATGTTTATTCAATCTCATGCAAAGAACTCTCGTTGGGAGCACTTTAACCTAAGCAAAATATTTTCTTCATCTTTTGTGTTTAAATAACCTTATGTTTTGTAATCATTATGTTAATCTCAACTAAAGTTAGGTGTAGGAGAAAAAACTTCTTAGGAACAGCAGGTACATGGCCATTTAGGCTAGGAACCTAACAAACACTAGATCCACTTCTTCTCTTCCTTAGGAAGTTGCAGGTCTGTAAACAGAATCACCTCCCCTTTCTTCCCTTGGCTGTCTTCCCCTCACGAACGCAACTCAGACTACGCGAAGGGGGCTTCAAATAAAAACACGGCCTTCCTTTATTTTGATTATAAATTCACAATAATTTCAGAGAGAAGTTTTCTTAGTTTAATAACTTATGTTTCTATTACGCTACTTGATATGAAAAATGAATTAATGATTTTTCTGATGATATCAACAAGTTTAAATGAATTTTAAATAAAATTGAACTGAAAATTGAGATATTTTTAAATTATTTGATTAATTTTAGAAATTTTCTTTTTCGGTTAAAAATACTCTATTTTTTCGCGACTTTAATTTTTTCCCCTTTAAAATGAAGGTTTCCAACGTTTACACAAGATGATCCATATTTAAATTGTTGAAACATAGCCAATAAAATGAAATTATATATTTACACAACTATTTGTACCCTTATACATTAATTTTTTTCTATGATGTTATTGAATATGTACTTTATGGTAGTCTAAGAAGCTAATAATTAAAATGTTTCTCAAGTAGTCAAATTCCAAGATACCGCTTATTAATCTGATCAAATCCACGATACCAAAATTCTATTCTTTCATTTTTATGCTGTTTAATCTAACTTATACATTCATAATAAAAGTATTTTATTAAGGAAGGGTTTATATGAAATACTCTACTCACATTCTTTCATTTTATTAGAAACGAAATTTTTTATATGTTATAAGCATTTTCTTTTGATTATATATATAGTAAAGATGCCTATATATATATATATATATATATATATATATATATATATATATATATATATATATTTAATTTTTGAGACTTCTAAAAAGAAATTTTTTTTATTTGTGTAATAATGATAGTTTAACGATTTTTCATTAAGGATATTTCAGTTTTATGCAATTTACTTTTTTGGAAACCATACTTTTTAAATATTACTTTAAGTAAAGTAAGATTAAAATTCCACTTATATTATTTATAAAAGAAAATGTATATAAAATATTAACAATACATTGCTTATAATAAAATAAATATCCTCTGTCAAATAATATTTCTGTACATTAAAACTTCTAAACAATTTTTTATTTACTTAGAATTTCTAAATAAGAAGTAATCCCTTCTAGAGTGAAAGGGGTCCTATTAATGAATTTATCAACTGAAATACACAGTATTCACTGTATATTATATATTTTGAATAGCTTAAGTTTATCGCTTAGTCAATAATATTATTTTGCATAGGCATGCAACTTGACTGGGGCATTGTGTGAAAAAAGTTAGGATTCATAAGAATAATTATGAACATTGCTGCATTCATTAATTTAAATTTATGTCTCCTTTTTTAAAAAAGTTTACCTTTTTGGAATCTTCCTGAATTATCAATCCATAAATCAAGCTATAAAAATATCAATTTGGTAAATAACTTTAAACTAAAATGTAAACCATTTCAAATACATGAAAATGAAACTGACTATTATAATATTTGAATAATTTTATCAGAAAGAAATTAAAAATTTTCGTCATTTACATATGCACAAGATTTGTACAAAATAATGATATAACTCTACAAGTCTTGAGTTAAGCATATAACTTTTTTAAAAAATTACGATAATTGTAAGCAATTAAAAAACATTTTTAAATTTTACACCTAAATTGTGTAAAATTTTTAATAGGAAAATATGCAAGTAAAATTTTCGTTTATAGCAAGTTACTTCAGCTGTTTCCTCGCCTTTCTCAAATTTCGTTCTTCACCAATAATTATTTTTCTCCTCCACGTTTGTATCTCCCAAGGCTAAGCGGTTTATTTCTCAACATAACGCAATACGTTTTTTGATTAAATTAAATTTTTTCGAATAAAATTCAAATTTTCAGGCAATTCATTCCAGCTATTTTCAATCTTTTAAAATTAATTAAAAAAATACCTGAAAACAAACTGTGAGGTATGTACAAAAGAGCAATAATACTAAAACAACCCTGCTAAAATTCCTAAACGTTAAGTATACTGGACGTTATTTCGAATTACAGGGGAGAAATCGGTGCCTTTGATGAGGTTCGCTATAAAAATTGCAGGAGAAACGATAAACTGCGTGGCCCATCTCTCAAGAAATCCGAAAAGAAGCATTTAAAATCAAATTTTCTCTGCCTATAAAAGATATTATCATATTTAATTGAATTTGCCTCAGTATGAAATTTCAACTCTAATTTTATTCAACTGTTTTAATAGAGTTTAAGTAAATTTGCTGCATTTTCTTAGAGTTAAACATGTAAATATATTTTAATTGAGAATATAAACGTTTTATGACAATGAATAGACATTTTTATTTGCTATTTTTTATATTTCTAATCATTTTCAAAATATGAGGATTTAGGTCTTTTTTTTTTACATAATATGTGAAATGTGATTCGAAACAAAATAAAATAAAATGTGTTAAATGATGTTTCATCTTGAATCACAAAATGCTTGCGAATTTGTAGGATGATATTACTGTTCCGATTGTAAGAAATTTCTAGTTTAAAATATCGGATGAAAGATAAGGATCAATACTCTCTTAATCCATTTTTCAAGAAAATCATTAAACTCAGGCGATTCTAGAATCTGATGAACCGTTTTTATAAGAAAATTACAAGACAAAGAGCCATGAATAAAGTAAGTGCAAATATTTTAATGCACCAGAGTAAAAGAAATATTCAATAACTGTTGATTATGGTAAAAGAAGGAAATTCAGATATGGCTATTAATGGACAACAGAGATGAACTTTAACATCATTTATTTCAGACCAAATTGGGGACGTGTCCATGTTAATATGTGATGTCCGAAGTCCTTCCGTGCCAGCGGTGATGGGAGAGTATTCCAAACCCGTTAACCTAACAGTAGAGTCTGGGATTCCCTTGCATCGCTTGTATGCATTATCGGTCTTAGTTTGGAAACTAAATATGATTTAGTTTAAATATTTATAAAAACTCAAACTGCACAAATTTCTCAAAATTATTGTTATTCACATTAAAATAAAAATATTTTTTTATTTATCTAAATAATCGATAATTATTTTACTTAACAAAATTCAATTTTTATTTCAAACTTTGCTACACTAGTGCTGAAAATTCATGAAAAATATTACACGAAAAGACATTATCACAAATCTTATTGTATTTGAAAAATGAGTTTACATACTTATGTTTACAAATATTTTTGAAGGATTTTGTTCAAAAATTTAAGTTTTATTCAATAAATTCATTTTTTTAAAAGAATAAATCCTATGATATCTAATGAACATATTTTTAGGTATATTGATAATATTAATCCATGTTGTTGTTGTGGCTTATCCTACTTTTGTCTGACTTCGTCAGACAAGTTTCATAAGAGCACTGACCCGAAGAAAATCTGAAACAAAAAGGGGGAGGGGAGAATAAAGGTCCTTCTTGGTGAGCCCCATGCAGTCAAGAACATGTTCAGGGGAGGCCTGTTGGGCTCGGCATTTTGTGCATAATGAGTAGGTCTTCCTCTCCTCTCAAAATGAGAGACTTTTTATGTGGTCGTTTTGAGTCTTGCTATTGCAGTTCGGGAGTCGCAGTTGAGACTGAATGATGATCCAGGTTCGCTGCTCCCATACCAGTGGTGCCTGGGGTGGTTCTCCATTCCTTCTAGATGTCACAAACGACTTTGGAATGAAGTTCTTGCAAAGGTTAGGTCTGTGCGAGAAGGTGGAGAATGGCTGCAGCCCTGTTTGGCTAAGTGATCCGCTTGCTCATTGCCATAGATGTCTCAACATGGGATGGAATCCAATGTAAATGAACATCATGTAGCTTGGAGATAGCTTTTAGCTGAGGAAGGATAGAAATGCTGGTTTTATCTCCAACTGTGAACAAGTTTTGAAGATGCTGAAGGGCGCTGCGACTGTCAGAAAGAATCCAGAGGTCTCCGAAGTCACATTCATTGCGAATAGTGTTCTATTGCTATGAGTTCACTTTTAAAAACAAAGGAAGAATCAGGGTTACGCAGAAAGTAGGATAGTTTTTCTCCTGGTTTCTCTATGTAGATACCATTGCCTGCATTGTCATTCAGTTTGCTAATATTAATCTATTAAATCACTTAGTAATTATCTACTCACATAGTTATATAGTTTTTAAGTAAAAATATTTGTAATTATTTTAAATAAAAAACATTAAAAATCAAATAGAATTATATAAAATTTTTTAATTTATTATATTACTCCAATTTATTTAATGCATGGAATAAAAATTTAGTGGAGATATTTTAACATTATCTGTCACTAAAACCCCATATATATATTCCAGAAAGTAATAAATCTTAAATGCTTCTACTTACTCACAAATAATTAAAATACTTTTCTAGAAATATAATCTTTTCACAAATATTAAATCATATATTAGTCCATTGTTAACAAATCTCTTCTGAAAACTATCATCAACTAACAATTTTGATATCTCTATGGAAACATATCAAATAACATATTTCAGAAAATCACAGGGTTGGCTATTGATTTGAAGGCCTTAACAGAAATACAACTCTTATTACTCTAAAAGTATAATTAACGGTAATTTTCAAAAAATTTCTTACAATTACCAATAAATAAATCTGATAATTATAGGCTGATAAATAAAGAAAGCTAAGATAAAATATTGTAAATTACTATTCCATCCATGATTCAGTTTTGATCAATGTATGAATACTGGATTTAACTATAAAAATATAACACAAAAGCAATTAAAATATATGGATTATTGTTTAAAATATAACTTTGTAAAATATGATAATAACTGTTATACTTTTAATGGAATATTAAAAATTTTGTTTCATGATGTATAATAAAAATAGTAATAAATCAATATTTTGAGCAAAGAAAATAAGTATTGTTTATTATATTATATATTTTTTCTGAAAATATTAAAAAAAATCAATAATTTTACTTCGTCAGCTGTAAATGCAGCAATAAAAACTGAATTTTATTGAAGTCATTAAGTTATGATAATTTAATAAATATGAAAAAAAGTCAAATATTGGTTTAAATATATTGGTAATAAAGTAAAACCTTGGTTTTATTTTCCTTTTCATTTGAATCAATTACTTTTAACTGTAGAAAAACATTCTTTAAAAGATTTTTTGTTTAAAATAAATATGTGTATTCCTTTTAATTTAAAATTAATTTAATTAAATATTAATTTAAAATAAATATTTAAAATAAAATAAACATGTATAAAATTTAATAAATATGAAAAACAACAAACAAAATTTTGATTTTATTTTTCTTTTCATTTGAATCAATTATTTTTTACTGTTGGAAGACATTTCTTAAAAGATTTTTGCTTAAAATAAATATATATCTTTATAAAATTTAATAAATGTGAAAAAAAAGTGAAACATAATATTGATTTTTTTTCATGTGAACCAATAATTTTTTATTGTAGGAAAACATTCTTTAAAAATTCTTTGCTTAAAATGAAATACGTTAAACTTTTTTAAGCTAAATATGTTACTTTTATCTTTTCCGAAATCTGTTTTTTATAAGTATTTCAGAAAATGTAATTTTAATGTATTTCAAGTACAAAAATTTAATTACACCTTTTAATTATGCTGCAAAAATTAATTTAACTGTTGAATTTAGATGTAAAAAAATTGCCATTATTTTTGTAATTTTACAAATATTTTAAGTATTTTTTTTACTATGAAGATTTTTTTCTTATAAATTTATATCACTTTTAAGTTATATTCATTTTGAAATCAACCTTATTTTTCAGAATTCTTATTGGAACATAAGAAGAATATAATAAGAATTATTGTACAATAGCTTTATTGGAATAAGAAGCCATGTTCTTATTTGAATATGAACAGGGCTTCTCATTGGTCTAAATATATTTACTGGAATTTTTCATGAAATTGCAGGTGATAAAATACTTAAAATGTACACCATTCATTCAATTTGCGGAGTGTGATTTAGTTCTTCTCAGTATCTGAAACTACTTGAAAATTAATTTGATTTCATTAAATCTAGATTCACAGTATTCATTAATTGTATTTTCTGAGTTTGTTCAACGTTTTCAAAAGGTAAATTTTCCAAATTTACTCATCTATTTTGTATTTCATCTTTTCAAGCTCTTCTCCCTTAATACTATCTTTTTTCTAGTTCTTTTTATTCATTCTAGCTAATATATCTTCAACTTCATCTTTATTAAAATTTCACTTACTTTAATTTCCTTACTTCAGCTATTTTATGAGTATTTCAAATCCCATAACTTAAATCTTCAGCCTTTTATAAACTTCATTTTCTTATCGCGATTTAAAAAAATATTTTATTTATTTTGTCTCAGAAATAAAACAGAGAAAATAAGCCCCTAAACTGTCTTCAAAGGCATATAAAATTGAAATTAAAATACTTGCTTAAGTGATTCTCTCCTGGAACCAGGGGGTATGCGTACCCCTCTGGGGCTTGAGCTAGCCACCAGGCGCGTAGGCAGGTGGTGGATAGCCGAAAGTCCTGTAGGAATAACAGGATAGCCTCGAATATTGAATAAGAGGCCGCGAACCAGCTCCCGTAAACCCTGGTGTTATGCGTTCCGTGCCTAGGGCTAATTGGCACCGCGGTATTGGTGTCTTAACGGAGCCTCTAGTTGCCTGGCGAACTTCTAGAGTAATTTGCCTTGCCCAGTAACTCAGGCAATGCTGGGTGGACTTATATTACCTGAGCTTTTTAATTGTTATCTTGTGGCTGAAAAGACACAAGTAATAACAAACCTTTCTGCATTTGCAGGTGAAGCCTCTGAAGTAGACTTTCCTGAAAAAGACAAGGGATCTCAGAGGCAATCTTGTAAAGGGGCAGTTATAAATCCTTCGCTTGAGGTAGAAATGACCTCTAAACCATCTTCTTCTGGTGAAAGTTGGGAAGCTATCTCTAGCATGTCTGACTTTCTGACCAGATGGGACTGTTTCAGCAAGACCTTATCTGCTGGAAATGTCATGCGCAAGGGGAAACGGCAGAGCATATCATTTATGAATGTGAGGCTCTTGCCCTCCCTAGATTAACTTCTTTAGGCGTCATCCATACTAGAGAGTTACACCTAGACTCCATTAAAGAGTTATATCGGACTTTATTAATAAAGTGGGTGACCCGAGCAACTGGAACTAGGAAGCATTGGGTTTGGAGTTAATGGTACAAAATGCTGATAAAAGCAGAGGTGCCCAATGACATACAAACCCAATTCTAAGAAGAAGAAGAAGTGATTCTCTCTACATTTTTATTAATATTTTTATGATAAATATACTTACTTGTTAAATGTTGATAAATCGAAACAATATAAATACACTATTTTTAATATGACATCGAAAAATAATTTTCTTAATTTCTGTTAGTTTCAAAATTAAAAAACTTTATTACTAAATCTTCAACTGCTTTCCATTTTGAAAACCAATCTATTTCATCGTAACGACAATTTAAAATAAATATCATCATAACAACATTAAATAAATTGATTTAAATAATCAAATAAAATAAAAACTGAAATAAATTTCTTTCGAATACACAAATTTAGGCAAACATTTCTATTTAAACATTTTTAGTAATATCAGGAATTTTCTGAATCAATCTAAATTTGATATAATTTATAGTAGTTCATTTTCCTAAATTAGCTATAACTTCTGAATAATACTTCGCAAGTTAAGTAATATTTTGCATCTAAATATAGTTTTAAAAAAATTTGTTTGTTCAAAATCTCATCCATAATTATATAAATATTTATAAGAGAAAAAGATTTTAACTTTTATATATTTCATAATTTTCCTTTCAATTATTTATTGAATTTTTTTAATCATATATTTTACCCAGGAGAATATTTTATTGACTTCATAAAAATCATATTTCAAATTATCAACCACTGTTTATTGTAAATATGAGCATTGAAATAAGATCATATTTTTATCATGAATTATTTTGAAGATGTTTTTTACGCAAACGGAATAGTTTTCGCTAGATAAAACAACAATAATTAAAAGTAGTTTTAATTATTAAAATTTTAATCTTAAAATTCCTTAAAACAAGAATGTAGTATAATAATTTTACACATATTTTTATATTTATGAAAAATAGTTTCTTCCTACCTTTAAGTGTTTCTTATACATTAAAATAAAAAGTTAAATCATTTTATAGAAGAGTACTGAAATACAAAAAAAATGTAAAATACACTTTTAACTTTCATTGTTCGATACAAATTTTACGGATATAAGATGCTTAAGAAAACTAATAATCAAATGCTTTGGTATTAAAAGAAAGCCAATAATTGTAAGTCAAATAAAAATTGTTTTCGAAAAAGCATTAAATTATTTGATATTAATTTGATAATTTGAAGTGAAAAATAATTTGATCTTAAATTTCAAATATATATATGAATATTAGTAAATTTATACCGATAAAAGTGCATATTTATTTGGCAAATTTAAAGTATTATAAAAAATAAAACTTATTGTTACATTCTCTATAGTTTAGAGTCAAAGACAAGAAATTTTTGTTTAATTATAAATGAAATCTTCTGGAAGTTAACTATAAATGTAAGGAAATTATTAATTTTATTTTCTTAATGTTTATGAAGCTCAATAAATGGCGATGGTAAATAAAACTCATTCACTGAAAATAAAAGAAAAATTAGTTTCATAAAATAAAAATTACATTAATTGGGCAAAAATTTTAAGCATAATATATAAAATAAGTGTCTCTACTTTTTTCCAGCAATGTATGTCAATATCCAGAAGCAAAATCTAAGGTTGAACATTTTTTAAATGGGTTAATTTGTCAAAAACCCCATCAAATCTTGCGTTTGGTCCTTCCCCCCCTTCTAACATTCGGTTGATTTTTCTACTACCTATACGAGGTTTACTCTGAAATTTTTGAGATATGCGCAGACGAGAATTTACAAAATAAAAATAACGGTTTAATTTTAAAGTACAAAGTATTTTAACACAGAAGACAATTTTTACTGACTTACTTCAACTTGTTTAGCGTGGAATAAATTTTAAACAGAAGAGAAAATGTAGTTGACGCGAGAACATTTTCGCGCTATGATTTTCTACGAAAGCAGGATTAAATCAAGAAGAATGCGTTCAACGGTTGCAATTAGCATTGGGTGATGAATATCCAGCTTGTGCTACTGTATTCAGATGGTTTAGAGAATTTAGAAGAGGTCGCAATTTTCTTCAGGATGAAGAACACACAAGAAGGCCTCCGTCGGCCCAAATAATGTGTCTGCCATACGAAAACTGTTAATGGATGATAATCGCTGTACCTATCAAATGATACAGAAGGAACTTAACATTGGATCCGCAGCCATACACAAAATCATTCATGAAGAATTACATATGAAAAAAGTAGTTTTCCGTTGGGTTCCCCATCATCTAACTGAGCATCAAAAAGAGGAACGTTTCAGAATCAGTAAAGAAACTCTAAATATGCTGAATGATGGTGGCCACCGCATCATTTCTAAAATTGTAACTGGTAATGAAACGTATATACCGTTTTTTGACGTTCCAACACGTCAAGAAAGCAAAGTATGGGTCTTTGAAGATGATCCCACGCTGACAATGGTGAAAAAACAACGCGCACTGAAAAAAATGATGTCTGCCGTTTTCTTCAGATGTACGGGATTGGTCAAAGCCATCAAGTTGGAAGAACAGAAGACAGTAACAGCAAACTGGTATATCACTAAATGTCTTCCAGAAATTCTACAAGAACTGAATGTTAGGGGACTAATGCTTCACCATGACAATGCATCTTCATATACAGCCGGATTAACAGTTGAGTTTCTTAAACAAAAACAAATAAAAATGATCGAACATCCACCGTATTCACCTGATCTAGCTATGTGCGACTTTTGATTATTCTTTAATCTAAAAAAGAACTTACGTGGACATCGTTTTCATTCAGAAGAAGAGATTGATGTGGCTATAAATGCATTATTTTCATCTATTCGAAGAAATGAATGGCTTGAGGCATTTAATCTGTAGAAAATTCGTCTACCAAAGTGCATTGATGCTGGAGGAGATTACTTTGAACACATCTAAAATTTTTTAAGTAT
This sequence comes from Latrodectus hesperus, assembly GCA_037975125.1. Classification (NCBI taxonomy): domain Eukaryota; kingdom Metazoa; phylum Arthropoda; class Arachnida; order Araneae; family Theridiidae; genus Latrodectus; species Latrodectus hesperus. Next base: position 18,744 of record JAJQOW010001303.1, on the reverse strand, counting down.
AACTTTAAAAACCTAGTTGTATCTCAAAAATTTTAGAAAAAACAACACAATATAATTATGTTACTTTTTCCTTCGTCATTTTGGTGCTTTTGCTAGTGTGAAAAATAAGGAAATGTTTTGTTTCTTTATAGAATTGCAGAAATATATTTTAAGACGTAGGAATTGAAAAACACGTAAAAAGCAAAACTCAAATTTTACCATTTAATGGAAATAGATAATTCTGCATATGTATATTGCATTAAATTAGTTTTAAGAATAAAAGAATATGTGTTTCCAATCAGCCAAAAAAAGTTAATTTTTGATACACTCCAAAAAATATTAATTTAGATAATATTTTAATTAAAGATGTTTAGTTTTTGCTCAGAAAAAGCAGTGTTAGATAATATTAATGTATATTTATAATAATATATGGTAATAATATATGATAATAAAATTGGCAGATAATATTTTTAAAGAAACAAACAAATAATATCTTTATCAGAAAAAGTGCAAACTATTTTTTTTAACTATAATTTCAAATTTTAAAATTAAAGTGCCATTTGTTAATAAATAACGATATTTATTTAGGTCGTTTAAATTCATTAAATTGTATAAATATTGCAATTCTATTCTAAAATTTGACTGAAAATTATAATATTTGGATCTCTATAATTGAAATTTTAGTTAAGGCATTCGCACTCGTTATAGGAGTTCGAATGTCGACCTGTTCTATGAAGTCAGCTGTAATAAAATGTTTCGTGGTAGCTATGTCCTCCAAATGAAATTAAAAAATTTTTAATTTAAAAACAAATTTTTAATTGTTAAGCATTTAAAAAATTTAAATTACTTTAAATTGGTTGATTTTTTTAATTTGCATACTTTGCTCAAAAGATTCTATATCTTCTATATATATTATTATAGATTCTATATATAGATCTAAGTAACTCTATATCTTTATTCTATATTACAAATTTTGTGCATGTATAAATGACGAAAATATCTTAAAAGATTTTTCTGGTAAAATTTTTCAAATACTGTACTGTTCAGTTCCATTTTTAAGCGTCTGAGATGTTTTTCAGTTTGAAGTTATTTACAATATTGATGTTTATATATCTTGTGATTTACTGATCAATCCAGGGAGATCAGAAAAAGTTAAGCTGATGAGATATAACTTATTTAACTTAATGAATGCAGCAAGATTCAGTATGTCCCTTATGATTCCTGTCAGAGAGTGTGACCACACGAAAGATTGAACAACGCAAGTGTTGCAGTTGCAAAAGGGTCTCACCCAGCCAGTTATAATGGCCGATCCCAAAACCTAAAGCCAAACCCATCTCACATGCATTCAGTGTGAATCAAAAATTAAGAACAGTCAATCAAAAAACGGGCAGATGAGACTTGATCTCACCTATGCTAACGCTATATCTTTTGCCCACCCACCCCAACCCGCTACAGAAAAACAAATTCCACGGCGCGGTTCTTCAGGAAAACGGCGAATTCTCTCTCAAATTTAATAAAACTAGTAAATGAATCTAAAAAAACATCTTTAACCTTTTCAGACGCATTTTAAAGATGAAAAATTAACAAAAACAATTGTAGGCTGTCTATTTAGGCCTTAAAGAGTATGCAGTGAAAATTTTGTAAAGATAGCACGTTCCATCTCGATTTTGTGGGGTTCTATCACATGGAACACTGGCCGTGTTGTTGTTGTTGCTAATGACACTTGGACAAGCCAAGCTCGCTATGCCTTGGCTATGTGAATTTAAGTCAATTGGGAGCGTCTTTCGTTTAATCAGAGCACCATGAAGGTGAAAGTACGACTTTTGCTCTTCAAATCCACCGATAGATGGCAGCACCAGAGGATCTACTCCCTCAATTTTGGCATTGATCTGAAGGGGGAATAAATTTCTCCAGACCATTGCACCCATGGTAACCGCTCAACGACCGACCACAGGACTTTCGATTCCACAGATTTAACGAGCACGTATATCGCATGTACTCGTTGGGCCGTGAAAAGCACGGCTAAGCGAGTATTGCAGTGATGCACGCAAACGCTTAAATACTTTTGTATATGATTGAAAAAACAATGTGCATTATCCCTGTGTTGCAGATTTAGCGTGGTCCAGGGTACACCACAAGCAGACCTACTACTCTGCACAAACTTCTGTACAGTCTGTTTAGGTATCCAAGTAAGGTATTGGGGCTGCATAAAAAGTGCCTGGAGGAGATAAATCATCATCCCTTGCATTTGACACAGCATCGCTATCAGACTGAGGTTGATCAAATTGTACATGAACCTATTCCTCTGTATCACTATCCGCACCTGAGGGCAATTCTTGAAGCATTTTGTTGCCTCTTTGTGCAATTAACAAATTAAAAAATGAACGTTAAATTTAAATTTTATTTTTTTGCAAAGAAAGTAATTTAAAAATATATAAATTAAAAAAATATCTAATATAAAATGAATAGCAGCGAATTGAAAAATTATATTATTGATTAAGCAATTAAGCCTAATATACAGGGTGATCCAAAAGTCAGGACGAACTTTAAAAATGAATAATTCGAAAACGAATCACGATACAAAGATGCGGTTTGCACCAAACGGATAGAAAAGAAACCGGGTTTTGTGTGGCAATGAAAAAAATAGTTTTGTTGGCGACCAAGAGATGGCGCTGTCGGATTTCTAATGTAGGTTTACGCAAAGCAACAAACGATATAAAAAGAAGTAACTAATGCTTCTTGGTAATGGTAGTCGAAGCTGGTATGCATCGAAATGCTATCCATAGTTGAGAAAGCCCTCTTAGTTAAACTGTTTTATAAGAATTCGGAAAGTGCCATTGCGAGCATATCGCTACATGAAGGGTATGCGAGATAGCAAAGGACCAATAACGTCTTCTGCATGGAACAAAATTGTGAAAAAATTTGAAGCTGCAGGTTCTTTGGCGTCACGTCAAAGAAGAGGACGTCCCTCAACTGCAGCTGCTGTTGCCACGACAGTGGAGCAGACGGTGCAAGCCATGTTGGCGGTTGCTGCACATGGGGAGTGCAGTGCTTGAGAAGTTTCGAGGCAGACAGGAGTGTCGTATGGAAGTGTATGGAGAGCGCTGCGAGTAACTTTGCTACGGTATCCCTACAAGTTGCAACATAACCAAGAACTGAAACCTCCTGACTTCGACTCTCGCCGACATTTTGCGAATTTGGTCTTCAATAAGATGGAAGAGCAGCACGACTGGCTTCACACTATGCTTTAGACAGATGAAGCACATTTCACACTCTCTGGTGCTGTTAACAACCACAATTGTCGAGTGTGGACCACAGAAAATCCACATGCATTTGTTGAGGTACCCATGCAACAGCCTAAAGTGACAGTCTAGTGTGGCTTCATTGCTGATTTCATAACTGGTCCATTTTTTTCGAGGAAGTCACACAGACAGTTTTCCAAACAGTTTCTGTCACCGGTAAGCGATATCTAGCACTGTTACAAAACAGCATTATTCCTGAACTGCAAGCGCGTCAGGCACTCCAAACAGTCACCTTTATGCAAGATGGAGCACCACCTCATATTGCTCTGCCTGTGCAACCCCTGCTGCGCTCAACATTTGGGGAGGATCGTATTATCAGTCGCTACTTTAATCACGCATGGCCTCCAAGATCTCCCGATCTCACACCGTGTGACTTTTGGCTGTGGGGCTTCTTGAAGTCAAAAGTGTACAGCGACCAACCGACATCACTAGCGGCACTGAAAGATACCATCCGCCAAAATGTGTCTGCCATAACGCAAGAAATGCTACTAAATGCTGTGAATGGTACGGTGAATGGTATCACAGCTTTACCTCTGAATGATGGACATCACATTGAACATTTACTGTAGTAAGTACTAATTAACTCGAATTAATCTGACTTCATTAATCATTGTTTCATTTGTAAATCATATTTTGTTGCAATAAAACACTATAGCGCCATCTGTTGGTCGCCAACAGAACTATTTTTTTTTCATTGCCACACAAAACCCGGTTTATTTTCCATTAGTTTGGTGCAAACCGCATCTTTGTATCGTGATTCGTTTTCGAATTATTCATTTTTAAAGTTCGTCCTGACTTTTGGATCACCCGGTACTTAAAATAATGTAGTTAATATTACTTCTACTGATATTCTTCCTCTAAATGTAATTATTTATTATATTCAAAATTTTAACTAAGCAAAAATTTTTGTAGAAGTTTTTTAATGGACTGAAATATTATTTGACATGATATTAATGTTGCTATAAGAGATTAAAACTTGTTTTATTTAATAATCAATGTATTTTTAGTACTTTAAATTTTCTTTTTATAAATAAAAATTGGGAATTTTTTATTTTATAAAATAATATAAATATATATTTCCAAAATAGGAGATTTCATAAAACTGAAATACCATTATGAAAATTTATCAGAATATAATTAAAAGGCCAAAGTAAAATATTTTCTTCGGAAATCCTGAAATTTCGCTTCCCTAATCAATAAGAAACGTCTATAACCAGCAAAAAATTTAGTTTCGAATAAAATGAATGAATGTGTTTAAGATATATAATATTTATCCCATTTCTAATAAAATTATTTTTATGTAAATTAAATTATTATTATTAAATATTTATAACTAACATTATAAATATATAAGTTATATCATATTCTGTTCACTGAAATTTCTATAAGACAACATAAAAATAAGAGAATAAAATTTTAATATCATGAGTTTTTGAGATTAATAAGCTTCACCTCAGGATATACCCATTTGAGAGAAGCACCTAGATTTTTTACTTCATAAACTGCCAAGTGCATGTTCAATATCATAATAGAAAAATATATATAAGGCTACACAAATAGTCATTCAAATACATATATATTCGATAGATAAGGCTTCAGCAATCTAAATCTGGATTATAGTGAGCCAAGACTTTGGAAACCTTCATTTTAAAAGAAAATATTTTGCATGTTGTATAAATTCGAATGATTTTGATTCAATTTTTTCACTTGCAGATGAAATTAATTATAATTGGATCTTTTCCTTACCAAGAAAAGAAGAAACCCGACAAGGATGAAGAAAGTAAAAATGTTAATAGTTTGATCAAATTACTTAAAAATATCAATTTTTATGTGTCAATTTCATTTCTTAATTTTATATTATAGTAGCTTTTATTTAGATTTCTCCTTGAAAAACTCGAAGGATTTGGACGGCCAGATTTGGCGAGATTACATAAATTTAAACAAAACAGGTATCGATTCGGAAATAGTATTCAGAAAAATCAGGCATCGAAATAATCAAAAACAAGTTAATTTGGATTAATTGTAAATACAAAGAAGTTGCAGATAATAATTTAATGACATTTTTTGTTCCTAAGAAAGTTTGAAAAAATATATTAACGAACTTTGTAATAATTATTGCGGCAAAAAATAATAAGAGGCCTATCTACCACTTACTCAGTTAAAACGTAGAACACACTGCGATAATATTTCCCAAACACAAACAATTGAACTGTCGGTTGCTCTTTCAACATTGTCGACAACTTTATTCAGTTCATCTGCCACAAGATATTAATATTTTAGTTCGCCAAAAAGTGTAATGTTTTATTAGGAATTACCAATTCCAATGAGATTTCATTATTTTAGCACTACAAAGGGCACAAATGATGGTACATTATATTGTAAGGCAGCCATCATCGCTCCAAAAGTTTGTGAATGTCCACAATATAGAAGCCGCCAGATCTTCGGGTGGGTCAAGAATCGAATGCAATATCTTCCGATAACGAGAAAGAACGTTCTACTCTGTAGGCCACCTTGGCTTCGGAAGCAGACTTACTTGCTGTATATTATATACTGTGAATCGTTGTGTGTCTAATTCAAAAATAGTCGTTATATGCAACCTTGCAAAACCATTTTCTTTGACAGTTCTATTTTACACTGAAGCATAACTTCAGTTATTCAGAATTTTTGCAAGGGGAAGTTAGAAGTTTGGTTTGGTTTGGTTTGTTTGTCGCTCAACGGTCATTTTTTGCACACGAGGGCTAATTAGACCGGGACTTACGGTTTAAAGTGGATTCCGAACCACTACAAACATCCATGCCCAAGGTGGGATTCGAACCCACGAACTGCTGAACCGAAGGCAAGAGCGCTAACCATTCGGCTGCCAGCTCGGCTGGGGAAGTTAGAAAGCAGCTTGCTCAAGAAACATTCATAAAATCGCTTGTTGTTGATCGAGAATAAATTTAAAAAATAGTTCTGTAAGCAAATTGAGCGTCACTATTTGTGAAATCTTATCTGCTGCATAAGAGCCAAGTTGTGAGAGGTATTTTAGTAAAACTTATGACAAAAGTTTTTGTGTATATCAAATATTTTCACAAGACATATTCTAAGAAAAAAATATCTGTATATTCATTTTAATATTTTTTAGTATCTGTGTTGATATCTTTTATTTATTTAGTATCTCTGTTGATACGATTCGAATCTTTCAATCTGCTTACTTTATATTATTATTACATTACACATTAAAGAAGAAAATTGATTTAAATTGAAACATGTGTGAATGAGTTTAAAAATAGTAAAACAAGCAATTATAATAAAGTTTATTAATACATAATTACATACACCACAATTGTTTTAAGACACATTATAAACACACAATTGTGACGAAATTTATATTTCCTTGATATTTGAGCTACACAGCTATAGATTATATACTATCAAAACGATGCTAAATGAAGCTGATGAAATGTAGATGCTAAGAACTTTTAATGCACCATCATAAATTTTCGAAAAATGTGGTGTTTTTTGATAAGTAGTGCATTTTCCTCATATCAATTTGAAAAGTCTCGCATTAAATCTTTTATTTGCATGCATGACGAACAATTTAATAAAATGTACAGATATGTTTATTAAACTTGACGAATGTAAAGTTTTTGTAAAGTGTTACGACTATCTTTTTTTACAGCAGGAAAATAACTTTGAAATAAAAATAGAAGATAGGAAAGAGGAAACTTTCAAATGTTAGTGCAAAGTAGAAGGTAATGAAAGCTATGTTCCTGTCAATTTGTGTTTATTTTCATTCTAAACTTATTATTAAAAGCATTTTATTAATTGCATAGATAACCGCGATAGAATATGAACTTAAAGATGGCATAAGTATTATGAAAAAAATAAATGAGCGAGATGCTTCTTTACACAATCATTAAAAATGAAATATTTTAAATTTTAGTATTTGATACAAAATATGTCTGTGGTTTGAAAACTTCTATTTCTTATTGCACATTATTAAATTATGTGCAAAAGTTTTGAGATGTAAAATAGCATAGTAAAATAGTTTGCCAAAAAATTTTCTTTTTAGAAGAAATTATATTATTCAGAAATTATATTTTAACTAAGAATTATAATACATTTAAAATCATTTATTAATAAATGATTATATATTTACGCACAACATTTTTATAATCAATATGCATATGAAATTTGATAGTTAAAAATGGTACACACAATTTAAATTTGTGCATAGTGTTTACACACACAATATAAAAATAAATACTATGATTTAAGCATGATGTCTTATTTTAATCAATCAACACCAAAATCGCAATGATTTAGTAACTGATACAAAATTTCATTGCTGTCAGAAAATCGTCCTTTCCTATTGCATATTACATTCTTTATAGTATAACATTTTCTAATTCTTGTATATCATATAACTAACTATTTGCTTTGATCCAAGTATAAACAATTACAGACATGGCAGAAAAATAAGTTAACAGTTCTTATAATGCACAATTACAGTAACAATTCTTTACAAGTAATTTGACAGTTACAAGTATGCACATTGATTTTTTTTTATGTGAATATATATTTACAAATTTTGTTATTCATTTTATATTAATAAATAGCTAACATTCTCTATGTTTAATATAAAAAAAACATTAAGAAAATAATTCCTTTAACATACTACTATTAAAAAACAAATTAATAGTAACTATATACATACTATTTTGGTTTTCCGCCATAAAATGAAACAGACACATACTTTAAAAAACAACATCTAATTATAAATATTTATATATATATATATTTAAAAAACTCGGATTATGAATCACTCTTTGAATATATATGAAATTTGAATGATAACCCTAAAAAATTGCTAAAAGCTTTTGCATTTATTATGCACAAAAAAGAAAATTAACTGTCATAATTTTCAGCAATTACAAGAAAATTCCAGCACTGTATGATATCAAAGAGGTTTTTTTTTCTATATATAAATTTCTCTTGAAAGGTGGCAATTCCGTTTAATACTGAAGTCAGACATTCTTAATGGCAGGCATTTGTTGTGAAAAGGAACTTATCTTCTTCTTCTTCTTAGAATTGGGTTTGTATGTCATTGGGCACCTCTGCTTTTATCAGCATTTTGTACCATTAACTCCATACCCAATGTTTCCTAGTTCCAGTTGCTCGGGTCACCCACTTTATTGATAAAGTCCGATAACCCTTTAATGGAGTCTCGGTGTAACTCTCTAGTATGGATGATACCTAAAGAGGTTAATCTAGGGAGGGCAAGAGCCTCGCATTCATAAATGATATGCTCTGCCGTTTCCTCTTGCGTATGACATTTCCAGAAGATAGGGTCTTGCTGAAACAGTCCCATCTGGTCAGAGAGTCAGTCATACTAGGGATCGCTTCCTGACTTTCACCAGAAGATGGTTTGGAGGTCATTTCTACCTCAAGTGAAGGATTCATTACTGCCCCTTTACAAGACTGCCTCTGAGTTCCCTTGTCTTTTTTCAGCAAGGTCTACTTCAGAGGCATCACCTGCAGATGCAGAAAAGTTTGTTATTTCTTGTGTCTTTTCAGCCACAAGATAACAATTTATAAGCTCAGGTAATATAAGTTCACCCAGCATTGCCTGAGATACTGGGCAAGGCAACTTACTCTAGAAGTTTGCCAGTCAACTAGAGGCTCCGTTAAGACACCAATACCGCGGTGCCAATTAGCACTAGGCACGGATCGCATATCACCAGGGTTTACGGGAGCTGGTTCGCGGCCTCTGATTCTATATTCAAGGCTATCCTGTCATTCCTACAGGACGTTCAGTGATCCACCACCTACTGACGCGCCTGGTAGATGCTCAGGCCCCAGGAAAATGAACTTATAATAAAAGAAGTTTAAAATTCCATAAATAAGATCAATCTTACAATACCTTTAATATTGACAATTTCATATACAATTAAATCAAATATTTTTTGCGCAGTAAAATAAATATTGCCCTAAATAATTTCAGAAAAGGTATTTTTCTTGTACTCAAATTTTACAATATTTTTACAATTTCAATACACCATGGATTTAAATATTTTATATTTCTGCAGCTAATATAAAATATTTCTAGACAAAAGGAAAAATTTTATTATTGGAGGAAGCAGGATTACTAATACTACACTAATATTAAAATCTAAACCTATACTACTAGCCTAACCATAAAACTAACTAATTCTAAACTTAATCTATAAACCTAACTATGAGCTAAATCTAATGAAAAAAAGTATGTAAGCTCCTGCCTCTTCCAATGAGTACATACATTCAAACGAGGACATTCACATTAATTTACATTATTTATGATAAATCGAACTCACTAACAGAATCGAAATTTTTCCATTTTTGTAATATTACTGCACAAAACATTATATAGTCCTAAATTTACTCAAAAAGAAATACTAATTGGAATCAAACTTCTATTATTGATTTAACCACAAGAGAAGCAAAAAGAATCTTCATACAGAAAAAATACTAATTTTTATACGTTTTTTTTTTCAGGCAGGAGACATGACGTTTTTTCAGGCAGCAGAGATGCACATCGTTTTTTTTAAGGCAGGAGACATGACTTTATTTTTCAGGCAGGAGACATGACGTTTATTTTTTTCAGGCAGGAGACATGACTTTTTTTTTCAGGCTGGAGACATGACTTTTTTTTTTTCAGGCAGGAGACATGACGTTTATTTTTTTCAGGCAGGAGACATGACCTTTTTTTTCAGGCTGGAGACATGACTTTTTTTTCAGGCTGGAGACATGACGTTTTTTTTCAGGCTGGAGACATGACGTTTTTTTTCAGGCTGGAGACATGACGTTTTTTTTTCAGGCAGGAGACATGCCCATCATTTTTTTTAGGCAGGAGCCATGCACATCGTATTTTTCAGGCAGCAGAGATGCACATCGTCTTTTTCAGGAGACACGCACATCGTCTTTTTCAGGCAGCAGAGATGCACATCGTTTTTTTCAGGCAGCAGAGATGCACATCGTTTTTTTCAGGCAGCAGAGATGCACATCGTTTTTCTCAGGCAGCAGAGATGCAATTTTAGATTAGCAGGACACCACTTTAGAGCTGCCCAGAACCTGTCAATTAAAATGTATATTTGAATTATTTCTGAATTTAAATAAGATAAACATTAAAAAATTGATATATTGTTATTAAAAGAATAAATTGATTTATTCTTATCTCTAATTAAAAAATTGATTTATAACAAGATTTTAAAGCGCAAAAATTACCATTGAAACTGATGTAGATAAAACTGACATTTTTAAATAACTCTGATTATTCCAGTTACTAATAAAAAAAAAGTTACTACAAAGGCCATGGTTATTTCTTTTCTAGTATTTAGTTGTTTATTATACTCCATATAATTACTGAACTTCCCCATATTTTTCTATCTCTAAAGTGATGAAGAAAAATACTAATTTACTAATCCCTACACAGGGTTTCAGCTGCTTTTAATTTTGCTTAATTCAAGAGTCATAAAATGGAAACATAAAATATTTTTCTTAAAACTAAGATTAGATTAAACCATAGCAAATAAATTTTATGGAATATTAATGAGAATTTTCGTGTTTTTCAGATTTCTTCTCACAATAATTGTTTTTAGAAGTACATTTTGATTGATCTGAAAATTTAAAATCTGGCCTAAAATTTTGTAGGTTATAAAATTTTTAAAATTTGGTACTAAAGAGTTCACAATTTTTTGCACACAAGTTTTAAACATAAAAATCTTCACCCTATTTTTTCAGAACGTTTTAATTTTTTTAACACTAATGTACATTTTTTAAAGTGTTATTCCCTACCCATCATCATCATCAGAGTTTTATAAAATGATATTTGGTTCAATACTAGATTTGTTCTGGGTTTTTTTAAATGTATTTTATTTCTAAATACAAATTAGGCATTATATCTGCAAACACAAGCATTTACTTAGCAATAATTGTGTTCAATATACACTTGCATAAAAAAAATTTTATGTTTACTCAATTTTATGGCATTTCCAAGAGTGATTTAAAGAACAAACAATTTCTAATTTAGACTTAATTTAAAATAATTGGTATTAATATTTTCAGACAAAGTTCATCTGTTTATATTTACATGAATACATGAACAAAGTTTGAATTCCAGGTATTATGAATTATGCACTAAATATTTTTCACTGAATAAGTTTATTAATAAATGGTGTGAATAATTTAATTTCAAAATTTAACACTTTTATTAGAAAGAAATGTCCCAATTTATGTAGTAAAGAAGAGTTTGCTTACTCTTCAGTATTTGTATAATACAATTTAGCCTTCCCTATCTTACAATAAAGTTACGACTTAAATTTGACATTTGATATTAATTTCTAAATTTTAATAGATTTTTCTCTGTAATTATTAATTAAAATACTGAATAAAAATTTAAATTTTCAATTGAATTTTGCAAACAGGTAGTGAGACAAAACTTCTGATGAATATTATATACACAAGACATTTTTTCTTAAAACTAATGAATTTACACATATAACAGAAAATGATTTAGTAAGATAATCATTATTCTTTACATTATCGAGTTATGCATTCTATAAAACAGTTAATTTTAAATTTTTTAAAATTTCAGTTTAATTAATTTTAGTTAATTAATTTTTCACTTTATCAATTTCAAGTGCTTTGTACTTGCCCTTTGTTATCGGCTGCATTTTCTTTTGCTGTTTTAAACTAATATAAATTCATACTCTTGGCTAGCAGCAAAACTAAATAGGTCTTTTATGATTATTATATTGTTGAAAACTCATATTCCGGACGTCATCAATGAAGCTTTTAGTAACAATTGTTTATTTAAATATTTCACCATCAAATTGTTTTTCACTAAAAATTCAGATTCAACAGATGCCTGCCATAAGTATAAGTTAATTTCATTGTTTAAGTGACAATTTTAACTAATTGCAAGTAAGTTAAAAATTAAAAGGATCCATTGTATCGTAAATAGGAACAAATTTCTGATCAATACAATATTGAAATCTTAACAGTCAACTGTTATGATTTAAACTCTCCAATAAAATTTTGAAATTCTTTTAAAAATCAAACTTATTATAATAGTGTTTTAGACTCATTACATAAGTAAAAAGGAATTCGCATTGAAATCGTTTCAATAAAGAGTTTTATGTGGAGTTTGTACATCTCACAAAATTTCATTTTTCAATAATGAATAATGAATATAATTTTAATTTTTGATTAAGCCCTAGTCATATTAATAAATTTTCTATTAATAGTTCTTTTACAGAACTAAATTTAATATTTTTAGATTTAAACAGGCCAGAAACGAATGAGCTATATTGAATTTATGTACTATATTGAATTTATGTTATTCTATCATGGGGCATTTTTACCTGAATTATCAAACATGTTCACGCTTCAGTTATTAAGAGATTGACATTAATGTATTAAAAGTGACAATCACAACAAAAAATATGTCCTGCCATTCACAAATGAAATTTTAAAACAAATGTTTGATTATCATCTTCTGATTCAATATTAAAACAATTCTAAAATAAAACTTTAAAAGAAATTCTTATTTACTTGACATTTAGCAGAAATATCCATCCAATATATTTTCAGTGCAGAGCACCACTTTGCAGACTGCAAGACCACCACAGTCAGAGCTGCACAGAACCTGTCAGATAAAATATCTATATTTGATAATCTCTAAATTATAATAAAATTCATAAATTATAATTATAAATTATTTTAAAAAATAGTTTAAAAATGCATAAATAATTTTAAAAATTAAAATATTCTTAATTATTAATGTTCAATTTTTAATGAATTTTGTGATTAAACTAGCTTGTAATTATAAGAGATCGATTGTTAGATTAAAACATGAATTTTAATGAAAATTATGTCCTTGAAATTATGTTAGTCTTCGAAGTAATAACATCGGCATCCATCCTCTGTCATTAGGTCTTCAGTTGTGCAATCAATTATATTGCAGTAAAACTTTGGGTTTTCTTAAATGTTACCAATATTGGAATGTGGTCTTTGAAATCTGAATTCCTGTTTTGAATTAAACATGTGAAAGCTCATAGAATATTTTAAAATAAACTGTTTTGGCAAAGATAAATATACTTTAGTATTGACACTATATTAAAATTGATTCCCTAATTTCTAACAATTTTTCTAACAATAATTTCTAATGATCCCTAATTTCTAACATTCATTTTTCTAGCAATAACTCTTCTTGACTTTTATATTCACAACAAACACATAATTCAGCTAATATACTGCATATGTATCTTCAAAAGAATATGGAAAAATAATTTGAAAAAACATTAAATTACACTAATTGTCTAGCAAGTTCACAACACATTGGACTGTCTTCCTGAACAGCAGTGTTTATCATTCGAGGCCTGTGGTCATATACAACCAATTTCATCAGAGGGACAAATCTCCCGACCTGAATTTGATGAAACTTATAGCTTGCCTTAAATTCTGTCACAGCCTCATTCCCGAATGCTTAACATAATTTGCGACTTCATGAGCACACACAAAAATTTATAAGCTTACACTGAAGTCGTAACACAGTACTAAACGTGCTCCTTTAAAATGTCCGTTTCTCTTGACTACTTTATGACCTACAACTAAAGAATATGCGTGATTGACTACTTTTACAACGATTGGTATTACTACTCTCCACTGACTGGTGTCTCAATCATGTCATACACTAATTTGCATATTTGTTCTCATTTCATTTAACGGTAACGTGAAAATTTCAAGGACTTTTTGTTTACCTTTTAATTCGTAACTAAATTCTCACAGAATATTAGAAAATAAGATTTAAGTTCTATTAATGCACATTATTATAAAAATTTTCTGTTCATATGGATCTTTTAGAGGCATAATTTATTCGCACACATTTTAGATGGATATTTAATTATAAGATGCAACATTCGTACAGTAAGTTAACAATTTTCAACATCTATTAAGTATTTTGTTAAAAAAAATGCAGCATCAATTGGCATCAGTCCAGCTATTAAATATACCACTCAGTGATATTTCGGGATCTGCGAATTTCCTTCGAATCACTTATTTTCAGAAGGATGCCGATTTACCCAACGGAACTGCTGAATGAAAGTCAACTAATGATCTGATTCTGAAGAAAATTCTCAGAGCGTGAATATCGTGAAGACGATGAGCTACAAGAAAGCAGTCAAACTATCAGAATCCAAGAGGTGCAAAAATACTGCTACCTTGAAGGACCATTTTGTCTACTCCATCATCCTCAGGACATATTCAGAAGTCCTTGCAAGCCTTGGACTTGCAAGAGTTCGACTCGCAGATAATTCAAGGCCCGCTAGGTGGCGCCGAGGTTCAAGCACATTCCTCGATTGGACACTGACAAAATTGAAAAACCGTTGTCGTAGCAGTGAAGATTTTTTTTATTTTTTGGGCCATTTAGTGGAACTATTTTTTTGGGATATTGAGATAGATTTTATTATTCAAATCAGCATTAATTTTTGTTAACATCAGGATTTGTATTTATTAAGAATCATTTTTGAGGTGCTGTTCATGCAATGGCATAAATTTTTGTTTCTTAAAATAAATTTATATCATTTTGAGGACGATCTTGATTTTTAAAATTTCGCGGTGTAGAATGTGAAATAAGTATACGATTTCATTATAAATTTCTTGAAGGGTTTTTTTCGAGTTAAAGGATTTATTTTATATAAATTGCAGCAGTTAAAAATATGTTCTGCATATTTAAGCATAGAAAAAAGAAAAAATAATTGAAAAAGAAAAAAAATTAAATAGAGAAAGGAAAACATTTACACAGATTTTTGACTTTTACCATTTGAAAAAATAATTTTTCGGTATAAAGTGCTGATGTGGGGCCACCAAAATTACGCGAGTCAAAAAATAATAATTCTCCGAATAGGGGCATTTAAACATTAAATAAATTACTTTTGGATGAACAGTTTTGGGTATTAAGTAATTAGGCATTTATATAATTTTCAAAGTTCTCTATAAACAATTAGCAAATATTTATACCAGCCAAAATATGAAATAAATATTCAAATCGAAAGAATACTAGCAAAAGAATTCTGATAAAAAATACAAATTACGGCATAATATTTCACAAGTCAAAGCTCCAGATTTTAAAAAGTCTGCATTTTTGTTTCCGATGAAGCGATGTTTCGGAAGAAATGAAACACTATAATTGTGTGAACATAAAAAGGATAGAAAGTTTGGGTTTTTTCCTAGAATTTGGTGGTAATTAGTTCTCGAAGCCCTCCATTTCGATTCCTGGAAGAATATTCTCTACGTGGCTTACTGTAATGCTATTTTATGAAAAATTTTCCCCTTTCTTGGAAGATCAGTTTGGTGTCGAATTTTGTACAAAGCAAACCTCCAATAGGAAACCTGTTTCAGCAGACATTTTCTCACGAGTATAACGCGACACTAGATAAAAAGGCTACTCTAACGGCTGAGATTAAAATACAAAGTTTTTTTATATTTTGGAACAACAGATAACATATAATTTCACCAAATCTTAGTAACAACTGAGAATGATCTTTCTATATCGCTTCTTGATATCTTAGGTAAAACCTGATTTTTGTTTTTTCATTTTTTTTGTCTGGGATTGAGGGAGGTCTGTAGCCTTCCGGCCATGTACCTCGATTTCTAATGAATTAGAGTCCTTGGATAGTCTTGGCCTGGTGATTAAAAAATCAGAAATAAAGATACAATAATGAATAATTCAAAAATATAGAGGTAAATGCTCCCACTGGATGCACTCTGCACGACTTGTGTTCTTGGACTAAGTAATTGAGTAATCCTAGTAATAGACACTTAGATGATGACAATAATTCTTAGAACAAACAAAATTCCTATAAAATTTTTTACGAAGGAAATTATAAGGAGAATACACAGGATGATTACAATAATTCTTTGAAGCACACACATTCCGTTAAAATATTTACAAAGGAGTTACAAAGAAAAAACACAGGTTGATGACAATAATTCTTGATAAATACAAAGTTCCGTTAGGATATTTACAACGGAGGACAAAGAATGATACATATCTATAGTTGTTTAAGATTAAATAAAACTGAGATATTTACAGGATCCACACGATTTATTTACAATATGGTTTCTTACAGGATTTTATTTAGGTAGAGATATGATTTCCATTAATTATTATTATTCATTCTTTTCCGTTTGGAATTATTTGAATAAATGGAGATATTATTGAGAGGTTTTACTCTCAACACTACTCTGGGCCTATGGAAATGCGTTAGGTCATAAGGACTGTAAAGTTCAATACCCTGAATCTCACTATTGTTGATTGTGTATAATTTATGGTAGAAATTAAATGCAAGAAATTTAAGGTAGCGGGCTATGGGCAGGATTCCCAAGTTCTCTCTCATTTGGTGGTTTCTAAAGTAAAACTCTGAGTTAGTAATTAGTCTAAGTATTTTGCTTTGCTGGGCTTCTAAGACTTTGGTATTTGAATCAGCTGCTCCTCCCCAGATTGGAGCAGCATAGGTTATTATCAGTCTGAGGTAGGCTTTATATATTAGGAGTTTATTTGCTAGGGACAGTTTTGACTTGGGGGCTAGCAGTGGATAAAGGGTAGTTTTAGCTGCTATTAATTTATTTTTGATTTTAGTTATATGGGCTTTCCACGTTAGTCTCTTGTCAATAGTGAGTCCAAGGTAATCAACCCTACTGGCCCAAGAAATTTCTCTTCCCGCTAATTTGACCTTTTCACACGGTAACATTTTTCTTGTGAAAAGAACTGCCTGGGACTTGGTCGGATTTACCTTTATTTTCCATTAAACAAGCCATTCTTCTATTACCTTCAGGTGTTCTGATAGGTGTTGGTGTAGTGTTTTGTGATTGCCATTTGTGGTTAATATGGCAGTGCCATCCGCAAACAGGCAGAGCATAGTATTAGGGCTTTGCGGAATATCATTGATGAAGGCATTAAAAGGAATGGGCCCAGCAGTGATCCCTGTGGGACCCCTGCTAATATGGGCTTTTCCTTGGAGTAAACTTTATCAAACCTTACGGTAAATTTTCTATTAGTTAGGTAGTTTCTTATGAGTTTGATATGAATGGAAGGGAAGCTGTAAGTAATTAATTTGAATAGTTAGCCTTGATGCCAGACACGGTCAAAAGCTTTTTCTATGTCAAGAAAAATTCCTCCAGTAGATTTTTTGGTAGCAATACCTTTTGCTATCTTCTCCACTGCCCGGAGCAATTGGTGGGATGTGGATAGTTTCCTCCGAAAACCAAATTGCTGAGTGATTATGATGCTCATCTGGGCATCAAAATCTAACAGTTTATTCAGAATGAACTTTTCAGCTATTTTGGCCATCGCTGGCAGTAAGGATATTGGCCTGTAACTGGAGGGTAGATTTCTATTTTTTCCCTGTTTGTAGATCGGAATGACTACTGCCTTTTTCTAAAGTGTGTGAAAATGTCCAATATTAATTATGGCATTGATTATGTCAGTGAGTAGACATACTGCAGTAACCGGGATTTGCTTGATTGCCTTGTTAGTTATAAGATCGTAGCCCGGACTCTTTTTGGATTTTAGTTCTTGTATCACCTCTTCCACCGCTGAGGCATTGATTGTCTGAGTATCCTGGATGGTAAAATTGTTGTGACGGAAGTAGGAGCTAACGAGAAAGTTAACATAGGAGTCATTACGAATACTTGTGTTATCGTCGGTTGTGTTTTCTTGGAATTGTTCCTCGAGGGAGTTTGCAAGCGCTTCTACTTTCTCTTGTACTGTAATGGCAATATCTGATTTTTCTGTTACTATTAGTACAGTTATTGTTATGTCTTTTATAGTATACAGTTTGACTTAGATAACCTATATAACAATTAAGACTCATAAAGGGCACTGTGAATCTTGGCGTATTCACAAAATTCAATAAGGTGTATTTCATTATCTTGCTTACTCTTCTGTAATCTTCCTGAGTAAATAAATCCAAAAATTACCCTATAACATTAACACAAATAATTTAGCAAATAACTTAATACAAAAATGAAAACCTTTCATGTGCATAAAAAGAGAACTGACCAATTTAATATTCCAGGAATTTTATATGAAAAAATTAAGATATTTTCGTTATTTACCAAAACAAGATTTGTAGTACAAAACAATAATATCACAAACTTTGAAGCTTATAAAGGAACGGATCAAAAGAATCAAAGCCGATAATCTAACTCGGTGTTTTCCCAACCTTTTTTGTGCCATGCCCCAACTAAGCCTTTCTAAAATTCTTATGCGCCCCCTATGTAACATATGCATTGTTTTTCATACTAAAAAATCGAGTTGTTTACTTAAGAACCTTAACGATAATTTTTAGGAAAAAATCACTAGGAAATTATTAACAAAACACAGTAAGAAAAATTTCAAAACATTTAAGAAAAATGAAAATTTAATATAATTTTATTAAAG